>JAUOBW010018901.1:0-16572 GCA_032360285.1 Lepidozona retiporosa | reverse complement strand
CTATTTCGGAGAGGTATCCTTCTATTTTCAGAAAGTTTAAATATATCAGACATATAATTCAAATCGGGGTTATCACATGAAGAATAAGAATAGGCTTTTGAAAACATAAAAAATAAATAACAAATTATTTTAATCAGGAATCTTCAAGCCCCCCTCGCCCCTCTGAAAATTATGTATTCCTATTCAAATCAAAAATCTCTAACCTCCCACAAATTTTCAAAATTAAAAGTCCTTCTATCTCTAAAGGAATGGACAGAATGATATCATTTGATGTTTTTTTAAGTTACTAAAAGTAACCCAATACCGAATAAGATAGTTTTACCCCTTTTTTAAAAAGAAAGTGCTAACGAAAGATAAGTGCCAAGGGGGGTTTTCCGGTATTTGATTTTAAAAAATGGGGGAAATGGAAATTTTCTGGGATAAGTTCTTCTAAAATTTCAATTTTAAGGGAGAATTATTTCCCTCACAACACTTGCAGCCCGTCAGGGCTTATTAGGGGAAATATCTTAGGAAATTTTAATAAAGGTAATGTTTCTGTAAGAAAACTATCACAGTATAATATATAACTATTACATACGATGAATTAGACCCTTTGGGTATTTTTCACTGCCATGGAGCCAGATTACATCCACAAAATTTCTTGTGGCAACCATATTATCAGCAGTCGTGAATCCAAATAAAATATTAAATTAAAATTCCTGAAAATAATCTAGATTAGAAACGTGTTGAACATCTGTGTGTACAGCTTAACTTTCATTTGAACAGTTATTTTGTCTAAATGGCAAAGCAAAGACCTTGCCTACAACCTCCTCCTTTATCAGTTGAAGAATTTAAATAACTTTAAAATCACAGCAAAATTAAATTAATAAACCAATCAAGTAATAACTTCTCGATAAAACCTACAATCAGTGACAAAATATCTTTGCCAAAGTTTAATTTACACTATTTAGAGATTCAGATTGGGTAACATGATTTGTTTCTCCAGAAATAACACGCGATCAATGTGTCTCTTGTTATCATCAAGTAGACGTTTAATGACGGTGTCATTCATTTCCATTAAACTGTCGTTGACTTTATTTAGACGATTATCGAGGCGATCTTCGATTCCAGAAATCACACGTTTTAGTTTTTTAAGTTGAACAAGAAGCATTTATAAAAAATTTGGTTGAAAAATCTAATTTAGTTTTCAAGTTATCAAAGTTTCTACCTTTTTTACATCCCGAATTAGTGACGTCATTGGTGGTTATTTCAGTTTTTAGATTTAGTAAAAATTAACACTTATTTTTCATTTAAAAACTTTAAAACTATATTTTTGTTGTTATAACCTCTTATTAAAATTGCGTTTTTTTGATAATCATTATTATTTCTAAATTTAGTTCATAAATGACATAATTTTCATTCGCTGAAGACTTCATCATAGCAAGTAAACACTAAAATTGAATCTCAAATACAACTAAACGAAAAATAATATAGAGAAAACTGTATACTTTTAAAATCAGGAGAGTGCATATATTTTGATGAGCATATTTATAAAACAACTCAAAATTTGGTAAACATTACAAATATTAATATCTACAAACTGACTAAAAATAGGGTATATATGTAATACAAACTGTGATGTTATAACTTTAAAAATACCCTGGAAATTAAAAAACTAGAGAACCGTTGTCAGAAATAAAATTATAATTAATTTGAAAGAGCTTTAAATTCCATGAACAATGCTTTTTATTTCATCAAAAAAGTTTAAACGGTTCTTAAGTTTTGAGCGTTTAAATTTGTAAAACATTAGCTTTGCATATAGTGCATTTATACACTACAGTCCAGAACTCTCCGATTAGTGAGCTACAGATTTATCAAAAATAATACCTTGATAACTTCATGAGTAGAGATATTTATATGAAATTTAGTACGAAGTATGATATTAATAAGAAGATGATTTTAAAGATTATCTAATTAGCAACAGGTGGCCAATGGCATGCCCTTGTTATTTTAAAACTGAATTTAATAAAGAGAAAATAACTAGGTAAATATACCCGATAGTTCCTTTGGACTAGGAACTTTCTCCTCAACAGATAGAACCAGTTGGGTAAAAGTGTTTGAGATGATTGACACTCTTGCAATTTATCAAGTTTATTGTTTTGCAAGTCCACCTCTTCTTTCAGAAGATTGAAGCCGGCGGCTATCACCGCATCCGAAACGTTGCTTTCATCTCTAAAAACGAAATAAATATTTTGACTTCAAATTTTATTTATGACATCCAAGGGGTTTAGTCCCCCATTTAGAGGCAATTCTCCTAAGCAGTCGTAGTAAACCGTTTCATTTGTAACCTGCTGAGGTGTGCACGAATTGTATGAAATCTTAAAAAAATAGTAAATTTTACGCTTTATGCTAGATAAAAGTAAAAATAAACTTGTCACTCCTCCTGCGAAAAAAACGTTTTCCTCATCCATCTAGGCTTACCCCTCAAATTTGGAGTTCCCACTAAGACCAAATTTTGGTTCCCCCTACCAGAGAGGATTTACAGATTTGGCTGCAATTATACAGATGTTGACAAAAAGACAACATAAATCACTATACAAGAATAAACTAAATATACTAAATGACCTACTGGAGTCGCAAGACTCAGACACATAAAGTTTTTTTTCTATAATAAACGCAATAGTTACAAAATTAAAAAACACTACACAATACTGTACAACCCCTATCGTAAAATATCTTACTAGTAAGGACCTGACATAGAAAAATATGAATTAATAAACAATACTAAGTGCAAGGGGTAGGGGAATTATAAAAGGGGCATATCAAATGTCTTAAAGGGAACCCCAAGTGTTTTTGAATGTTGGGCTCAGAACAAAGTCCTTCCGAAATTGAGCACTATGCTTTTCATTTCCTCGAAAAAACTTTTTTCGTTCTCAAAACATGTTATATTATATGAAAGTGAAAGTTAGACTTATGACATAACATAGTATATATCTGTGACATCATTGAGAAATAACAAATAATTATTTTGGTTATAACTGAAATATTTTTAGAGATATTGTTATACTTTTTTCTAAAATAACTCATGTCATTGATTGTATCACATGGATATAATATTTACTGAGTTCATATCAAAAGCGCTATTTCTAAAACACTGTGATGTCATAGAGACAGACTATGTTATGGCATAGTTTTACTTTCACTTTCACAAATTTCCTGATATCTTAAGAACAAAGAAATATTTTTCAATGAAATAAAAAGCATAGCCCTTTATTCCCGAAGGACTATATTCTGAGTCCAACATGCAAAAACACGGGTTCCCTTTAAGAAAACGATAGTATATTTTAAAATTAGTTTCTAAGCTAAAGAATGACTGTATAAAATAAGTTTAACTAGGCTATCATCAGAAAGATCTGATACTGGCCCTAGTATGTCAATTATTACGCAAAAAGTCCCTAGTTGCTAGTTAATTTCATACCAAACACCAACCCATGATCTATTGCACATATTCTGTGTGAAAGCATAATGAGAGAAAATCACTATAACAGGGTTGTGGAGTTTTAATATCAATCAAGATTAGCAGGAGATACTTAAAAATGGTAAAAACAAGAGGAAGTTAAATGCATCAAAATTCAGCGAGTTTACTTTAAAATTTATTTCGTTTTAAAACAAACATAATACTGTGGATGTGCAGAGGGTAACAACACTATTACATAATTAAACTACTTAGACTACCTGAAAATTTCTGCAGTTCTTGATGGTAATAGCTCGATTTCATTTGTAGTAGCCATAGTTTCACTAACGCTGTACATAAATGCCGAATATAACCTCATTGAATTTACCATTTAAATTAAGAGGACTGTAATTTAAAAATCATGTGCTTCATTTGCAAACATAAAATACTATAACATTATGAATCAATTAAAATATTGCATTTCGATCAATTTGTACATGTAATATAATGACAACAATATAATAAAATTCAAGTTAAATGTCAGTGAACCTCAGGTGAAACTTAAATTAAACATTTTAAAATCGATCACTCTCTTTTTTACAAAAACCATATAGTATGTGTTAAAATTAGAATTATAATAAATACATAAATTAATATCAAAACTATATGGTAAAGGCAAGTTAATTAAGTCAATTTTTTTATTGGCTTAAAATTAATGCAGCACAAGATTTCACAATATCGTCAACATGAGGTAACAAAGTAATCGGCAACACTGATTTTAGAATGCGATATGATTTGATACGATTTTTTTCTCGCTCTTTGTGGATTCTTAGGTTTGCAATCTCACTTGTTTTCTTACATTCATCTTTGGTCATTTGACTTTTGACTCTGGCCCCATGAGGCATAGATAAAGAGCAACATGTCAAGTAGAGTTGTTCCTTTATTTGAAATCCACGATCTGCCATAACTTCATCACCATACTCGAATAGATCATAAAAACCACAATCATTAGTAACAAATTTATCCGAAATAGGCCGATAGGCTTTAGAAACAGAAGTTATATAGCTAGATGGTGATATACCAATACAAAGTATTTTGATGCTTATAATCTGAATAAGTAGCTGATTGATTTTTGAATGATTTTGCTGTTTCAATAAAAACTACAAGTACATTACCTAACAAGCGACTTACCAATTGAATCCATGTAGACAAGGTGTTGGAGCAATCAGCAGTAGATATTTTAATTCGATCAGCTAAATCTTCCGTTAATTGGCCGATTCTTAGCTTTATGAGAGTTAACAAAAATTCATCTTTATACGATAACTTTTTTGCTGGTGCATGATGAAATGTTCGACGACCAGGACAAGTTGTCTAGCACGATTAGCACCACGCCAATAACGAACTTTGTTCAAATTAGGTAAATCAAAAACTGCATTAAATAAGTTGATAGATTCGAAACCAGTAAGTATTAAAATTCATTTTTTATCTGTAGTAATAGCTTTCCATGTGAAACCCCTTTAATAACCAAAACAAACTTTTTTATATATTCTTTTGATGTTCCCTCTAACATTTGACCTCTTTATATCCTCACATATGGGTACCTGTCGAAAATTTTAATTTTTGAGTAATAGGACTCCGAAAAATTGTAATTCTAAAGATTGACTCATTATTTTCACATTCGGTTTAATGTTCAAATATATTGAGCGTGCCTTATGCAATGTATTATTATCTCAGGCAACCAGTGAAGCTCGGCTTGTTACTATTTTTATTGCGTTGTCATCTATCTTTTATATTTCAGAATATTCGTCTTGCTTCAAAGCTATCCTTTTTGTTGCTATTCCCAATGTTTATGAATAATTGGAAATAAAAGCAAAAGTGTAATTGTGACATTAGTTTTCCTAAGTTTTTAATTTCTGGATAAAGCTATTGAATGAATTGTTCACATATCCTACTGGCGTCTAAACCTAAAATATGTTAAACAGCAAATAAATTAACACTTTTTTTACTGTTGCCGACAATGTCAAAGGCACTAAAATAGTGGAATCAGAAGGTGTAGTGGTCTGATTACAACAATGACATAAATAACTAATTTGCGTATTGCGAAAATATATCACTGTGTGATAAAAATCCACAGTCGACAAATAAATTTAAAAAGTAGCTCAGGAACATCATGTTGTGTTGGCAAATTTAAATTAGAGTGATCGTTTACTTAGTAAAAAAACAAATTCATCCGGTGAAAGTGATATACGCGAACTTCTAACCAAATCCTCCATAGCCGATCTAAAATGTTAAACAACGAAATGCCTTACATAATTTAGATTTAGTTGTTGCCAAAATGAACTAATTTATCTAAAAGGTTGTAGGATATAGTTATATAACACGTATTGACAAGATTTCTTATTCCGCGGACATTCGTTGGAGTAACGATAAAATACATAATAACTCCCTCTCTGTCTGAAAAGTCATCCTCAAGGTGCACAGAAGAAGATAATGGCGATATCTCATCAATTGGTCAAAAACAGGTGATAGCAGAACAGGTTCTAAAGAGCGAAATTTTTATTTTTTTAAGTGTGTTTAGAGTTTTTGGTAACGCAGTGTTAAGCTTGCGAGGAAAATTGCACATAGCGAGATGGGAAGGAGTAGCAGATGACCCGGTCGGGGTATTTCTAGTTGTCGATATTGAGCAGGTATTCAAAACAGCACGCAAAACAAGATACTCTAAATAAATGCCTACTTTTTCAAAATGATGTCGCTGTGATTTGTTGATAGTAATTGCGTATAATAAACATAATGGAAATTGATAACGGCTCATTGCAAACGGCAGCGTAAGATCAGATGGTTTGTGACAAAGGTCCTTAAGAATGTGAAAAATAAAAAGTAATGAAAAAAATAAAATAACAAGACTTATCTTTATCTCTATTTTTGTCCTACTTTCTGTGCATTTATATCATTTATCTCAATAATCATTTCCTCACCAAAGAGTCAGTTAAGTGGCTAATGTTAGTAGTCGCATCATCTAGCTTTATCTTTACTGCACCATTAATGGTATAAAATTCAGTTATGAGTTTCGTTTTGTACAGCGCATTGCAGACACCAAGAATTTTACGATATATTAAGCACGATGATTCGTTGATGTATGACTAATTTTAGATTTCGTTTCATCGGCAAATCCCCTCACCGTTCTTTTAGCCTTAGAGGTGCAATAGCATCTTGGCGGTTTACCAGCTTCGCAATAACAACATTTTTATTTTGTAATCGGTGTATGGCGTGAAAATCTCTAGCCACACACATTAACGCCCGCTTATTTAAAAACAGTTATCACATTGGTCACCAGACCCTTGTATCATAAATTTGGATCAGAGTTCCACTTCTTTCTTCTCATATTTGCTTCTGTATTCTGCTTCCAGTGTAGCTTCATTTGTTTGTAATCTTTCTACAATCTGTGACAGTTTTTCATTTATAGAACTTTCCATAGCTTCAAACTTTTCGATTATTTCTATTAACTGCTTTCTTTAATTGGTCAAGTTGAGCTCATCGCTTGATAGTACTTTCGTTGGGATTAGGCATCTTTTATTGATTTAAATTATATTATATTATTAAATAATTAAAATAATAATCATTTATCCACGGAACCACGCACCTTCTCACAGTAAGGCTGCCATCATGAAAAATTAAGAACTGAACAACTAAAAGAACTGAACTACTGAAAGAATTGAACAATTGAAAGAACTGAACAACTAAAAGAACTGGACAACTGAAAGTACTGACCAACTTAAAAATTATGGTATGTTCCTTGGTCTTATCTAAATTGGATTTTTGTAATTCACTGTATTTTAGCATTTATTATGTATATCTTTAAAAACTTTGAAGTTCTTTAAAGATCTTTTTAACACGTTTAATTAACGATCTCTCAAGAACATCAAATGAATTTAAATAAAGTACTAATAAATATAAGGTCTTAAAGTTAATCAATGTTATTGAAATACGAACATGGTCGAATGATATCGAGACTGAGTAAAATTTAAATAAACAGATTTAAAATGATCACTATAACAATATATCGGTATTAAAATTATATACAAAATCTGCAAATTCAAAATAATTAAAAGTTGGTTAGCATTAATTTAATAAGGTTAAAAATGACCTCGTACCCACTATACTAAATTAGTGTATTTGATTACGTGTGCATTGAATTTTGCAATTCATGCGCCATATATGTATCGAAGTATCTATTCGCTAAATAAAATCGAAGATTTTCATTAACTAAACCTCCACTTAGTACGTACCTCTATTTTGATTTGGCCTATAGATAGGTTACTAGAAAATAGAAGATAAAATATGTATCCTTTCAGGTATTGCACCTGCCTGTCAGTAACCTGGTCTATAGTAATTGTGGCCTTTAAATAAAGTACTTTTCTTTGAAATTAAATTTTGAGAATTTATGTTTTTACCCACAAAATTAGATATATGAGTGAAATGCTCATAAATATCAGTGAAATGCTCATATTAAAAAAAATATATATTCAAAATCGATAAAGATATATCAAAATTATAGTGAAACAGATTGAACATCAGAATAAAGTTATTTACTCTAAACAAAAAAACAAAAAACTAATGGAAATACACAAAACATCTTGCTCTAAAAAAAACTACAACAAAAAAAAACTAATCCAAAATCAATACGTTGGATTAATAATTAATCCACTATCTTTAAAACCTAAGACCAAATCTTAATACAACACGACAAATCTGGAACAAAAAAATCAAACAGGTCTGATACTATAGGCCTGCTACAGCATAGGTTTTAGAGTATATATAATAAGTCATACTCTCAAGCCTCATCAAAGTGTGCTGCTTTACTATGTTCTAACTCAATTAGCAGAGGGGTGGAATAGTTTCTATATCTTTGGGTGTAACGTACCCACTTATAACTCGACGTTTAGGGACAAGGGGTTTTCATATTGTATATACTTAGGGAATACCATTAAAAATAAAAATCCTTCTTGGAGGCCCTTGGAGAAAACACTCGTTGGTGAAAACTGTCTAATTAGCAGTGTGACGCTAAGCGTGTTTTTTGTTTGGAATTTCCCTGAAACTCTAATGCTTAACATAACCTACAGAACCAAAACATTGTTAAAAATGAGGTTCATTTAAAGAAGAATGTTTCAGTATACTGTTCTATTTTAATGCAAATTTCAAAATTATATCTTATAAATTTATGCTAACGATCTTTAAATTTACATGAATTGCAAATTGTTTCTGCACTTTAACTGTGCACTTTAACTGTGCACTTTTTATGTAAGTAATCTGGTACTGAAATAACAGTATTCATAAACAACTTTATATTTTTTTTTATCAGGGAGGTGCAAAAAAGCAATTTTCACTCTGGTAACGAAAGGGATAGGTATGTTCTTACGATGTTGTTAATATTAACCTAATATGGCCCGGACGTTAAAGTGGGCTAAAACCGATATTAAACAATACGTCATAACGTTTAAATTTTAATTAGAATTTAAAAGCAGACCTACCTCGATTTAATTGCAATTACCAGTGTTGGTATTTAAAATCTTCTGATCAAAAAGATTAAATGCTCAACGTTGAGCATGGACTTATTGGCCGTTAAAATTTGTTCCGAATGCAATAACTCATCGTCTAGTGCATGATTTTGAAATTAATAATTGAGTATATAAAACATATATGTATTTCATTTAGCATATTAACCGTTATGTTGATAAACACATTTTGATCCGATAAAGTAATACATTTTTACAGCACTAGAATCACCGAAAGAAGCTTATTTAATTTTGTTTTTAATATCCATCTGCAGGATATATTTTCCCGTGGCATGCTTACTTAATGATTAGCCTACGAATAGGATCGTCTTCCAAAAGAGAGTATACTGCTTTTTATTGGAGAAAAAGGGATGTGTCGTCAGTATGAATGGGTATAAAATCAGAAAAACATTAAAAATGGGTGCGTTTTCATGATGAAATTTTGAGATATCCTTGATTTTGAAAAACATTGCTTAAACGGGTCAAAATTAGAAAACATTTATATTTTAAAAGTAAAATATCTTCTATATGGCTATGAATTTATTAATTCCATCCTTTTAAATGAGCACCTCCTTTTCAATTTCGCAGCTGTACAGAGATGTCTGTAGAAACCCTGGGAAAACCTACAGCAATGTATTCCAAACTGTTATTGTCACAACTAAAAAGACCCTAAAATGATTTTCCCTAACTGTTTTGTTGTTAATATACACTTCTTTTTTATAAGAACACAATTAAAAAAAAAATACCAAAAATAAGAACAAAATAAGAACAACAATTGTAAAAGAACATGACAATTTAAGAACATTTAACCTATAAAGATACATTTATTTGATTATTATATATTGATGAACACATATTACACACATAATTTTAACAGGTTTAAGCATAATGACAAATTTTATCAGTATTCCTTACAGTATTTATTTGTACAGCTTTAATGGTAAATTAAAAAAAAATAACATCGATCCTCATATGAAGTTATACGAAAATCATAAAATTTTTAATGGTAATATAATAAGAACAATTTAAGGCTCAGCCTCAAATTAATGAAAAAAATAAAAACATTGAGCCACAGCTAAAATCAACCGGTTCTTATAATAAAAAAAGTGTAGCATAAAAATCATACGAATTTAAGCAATTAACTATTTAAAATTCTTATTACGTTTTACATTTATATAACACTAATTCAATCGAATTTGATAAATAATAATTTATTATCAATCGAATAAATGAATTAAGATTTTCAATGTAAAACATTATACAACTGCTTACCTCTCTTTGAATAGATAAGTCACACTGGGATGTCCTAAATTACAGTATCAACGTGCCTTTTATTGAATAATAACATTAATGTTATCAACTATAAAGGAAGAGAAATAAGCTTCTAGACGATAAGCTTTTGAGTAAATGATTTTAATTGAACCTTATAGCATATCCACTTTATATACATGATAAGATTAATTTGGAGGAAATTGATCAAATTAGGAACAACTTGAGAGGTTCAACCTCCTAATTCGATAAAAAGTACCTTGATTGGAAAATCTAAGAAAACAATCAATGTCTCAATTAATAAATATTGGATACGTTTTACGATAGTCACCAGGGAATGATAACATTTTTAGTTCATACAAATTTTATAGAAATTTTATATTGCCTACACCTTATGGTTATATCCGATATAATCTGTAAAATAAATATATTATGTTTTTTTTTACCTTAGCAGAGACAGAATGGATAATTAAGCCTGCAGTTCAATGTTTTATAAATAACAATCCGATGATTGGTCCTAGTATTTTAGTTCCTTATTTTTTTGACAAATAAAGAAGTTTCTTAAAAAGAATGCAAAAGTATTTTAGAGGCTTATCCTCGATTAGGATTTGAAATTTGATGCGGTTGGCACCCCCATCTGTAACACAACGGAAGGACTCAGGGTGCTATTCAAAACCTTAAAGCAATAACATTATATTTGAAGTGACTCTAATACGGCGTTATTGGCAAAAGTATATAAGTATATAAGATAAAACTACCCCAAGTTAAAGGACCCTGATATTAGCCAAGGTTTCGGTACACGTTTAACTGAAAATCTTGCGAATATATAGGGACTGCAAACAGTAGAAGGGAGTGTCATTAGGAAATGGGGGCATAAAAGATTGTCTTTTAGAAGAATCAGGTGAAATATCCGTGATTGATGACCTGGAGCTGGAGGTGGAACAGAAAATTGGTAATCGCTATTAGGAAGAAATTAGGTAACAATTAAATGTCAGCCAACTGAAACATTGCTAGAATCGACCAACTGCTTTCAACTGTAGCTTTTAAATATGCTTATATATTAAAGGTTGTATCAATTATTTATCAAGATATCAAGAGGAAACTAGTGAAATATGACCATGCACAACCACTTGCACAAACGCCAGAGTATGATGTATTGTGTGAAATAGAATAATAGTGGTAAAGGTAATTTGTATTTTTTGCAATTCTGGGTCTAAGTAGGCTGTCAAACAGGTTAACAAATTTGGGTATATTTTACTCGTTTTTAGACCTGTATTACTTTCCTGCGATTTAATTCAAATTGTTGTCAATCATTTATTACGAAAACTAAAATTTAATTACTTTGACCCTCTATGTCAACATAAGAATAAGTAAATGACATTAACCATATTTTGAAAATTTAATCGTACTCAACATTTATTTAAAAAACAAGAATTCACCCTGTTTTTTTTAGTATATAGAAAAGCTAATCTTTTTACTATCAGATTTTGACGAGAAGAGAAATTTACTGTATACTTATTTAACTTTGTCCCCAGTTGCTGGGACACAGACAGCAGTATGTTCAAAGCTCCGGATAGTGAGTGAGTGGGAATGCTTGTTTTATATATATCTACATGATTCCGACACTGGTACAACAGTTCTTGCCTTATCCAAATAATTCTTATGAATATATATGATTTATTTTAGTTATGGCGGATTGCCCCCATACCATTGGTGTTGAATTTGGTACACGAATAGTTGAGGTCGCTTCACAAAAAATTAAACTTCAAATATGGGACACAGCTGGCCAGGAAAGGTTTCGTGCTGTTACGAGAAGTTATTACAGAGGAGCCGCTGGCGCACTCATGGTTTACGACATCACGAGGAGAAGTACTTATAATCACCTTAGTAGTTGGTTAACTGATGCAAGAAATTTAACTAATCCAAACACTGTAAGTTATTTAGGGTTTTTATTTGTTCTCATTTAATAAACTTGAAATTAGTTAGAGGAATTTTATATTAGGCTTATTTGGACTTATATGATCAATTGTGGAAAATTCTTGTTTCCTGGCCCCATATCCCTAATGGGTCAAGAACGGGGTTTTATGTTTAAAATCATCATTTTTAAATTTGTGTCCAAAGCTGGTCATTAAATTTTTGAAAATTTTCCATGAAGTTAGAGGAATCTATAAAGTAATTCTTTACTTGTTTAAATATCTATTTATGTTCTCTCTCAAGTACCAGAACTTGGTGATCACGGGAACGCTTGTTATCATCATGTGA
The DNA here is from genome assembly GCA_032360285.1 of Lepidozona retiporosa. Classification (NCBI taxonomy): domain Eukaryota; kingdom Metazoa; phylum Mollusca; class Polyplacophora; order Chitonida; family Ischnochitonidae; genus Lepidozona; species Lepidozona retiporosa. The sequence continues at coordinate 4,056 of JAUOBW010018901.1, read as the reverse complement.
ATGAAAATTATTGAACTTTAGCTGCGATAAAAGGCGTACTTGAGAAATAACCAGTGCGGTAATCTCATACAAACTTTTTCTGTAAACTGATCCTATTATGAGATGCATCTCATAATATACCAATAATTTCCGTCTAGATGGATAATAAAAATTATTGGTATTAGCAAAACAATAGATTTTCTTTATGGTAGACACAAATTATTTTGAGAATTTCATGTGTGAAAAAATAATGGCTGCTTTAACCAATTTTCTCAAGCTGAGGCCTGGTCTGGTATACACAATACTGTTTTTTGTATGGTTTTTAATGATTCTTTAAATATTATCAACTCTTTTCTTTATGCTTCTTAAAAACTGGTAATCTTCCAGTATGGTAATCTATATTTTTTCATTTTAATACTTTAAATTTAACACAAACCAGTATAACTTAATTAATTGTTTACTCATTTTCTTCCAATATGTGTAAGAGATTATTCATACTTAACCATGTAGTGGATACTTTTACACTCACATCTGCATAGATGGATGATGTCACAGATAAATATAATCATAAGCAACACAAACATTTTCTGAGCAATTTTCTTGAATATCCAAAATATCTTATATCTTTTCAAAAAAGAAAAAAATCCTAGCAATGTAATTTTGGCTTGCCAACAAGCATTACTGAAGCTTTCACACACACATACTGCACTGTTTTATTTTTAGGTTATAATAATGATCGGCAACAAGTCTGACCTAGAAGCACAGGTAATATGTTTTTACATCTTTCTTCTTTAAGTTTGTACATTCATTGTAAACATTATATAAGAAATTAATTAATTTCAGGGGGTTGTTTATGTTGCTAATCTATTTTGGTAAAATTGAAAAGCAATTGTACAGTTTTTGAAGTTGTTTTGCTGCAAATAAGCACCTGTCATAGGACAATGTCCGACAGAAATAGGGAGTTATACAAATAATTGGCCATCAAGTAAAAAAAATTAATAGGATAAATATAAATGTAATTGTGTGCATATAGTTGGATGCTGTTAAAAATAAGTAAAACAGGTGTAAAAAAACGCTTATCTCTGGCACAAATCTTTGTTGTCTGGGCTTCTACCTCAGGAAATCACAGTGGATTCCACTTGAAACATGTGGCTTCTCTCTTTTTGAGGACAAGTCATGTTCCATTATTAAACTTTGATGAATACTTATAGATTGTTTGGAATCTTAAATAAAGGACATCAATTACATAATGGATCACTGGAAAGTAAAAATGTCTGTATGTCTGTGTGCCTGTCTACTTGACTTCCCCCGCTAAACAGATCTAACGACTTTCCTAATCTTTTGCATAATGTTTAATCGGATTATCATCCTGATCAAACCATAAGTCTAAAAATTATGGCTCATATGGGCACCTGTCATATGGGCACCTGTCTCGGTTTTGAGTACTGGGACCCAAAAAATACCAAAAATACTATTTTTTTTCGAAAATTAAGTTATATTTTTTTTAATTTTGCATAATGTTGAGGGCCTTAGAGGGCTTTTTTGACCTGTTTTTGACCTGTTGAAAATTCTTGTTTTTTAGTACTGGGACCTAAACAAATCATAAGAATACGATTTTTTGACCGTAAATGACATTTTATATATTTTCTCGAAAACTATGATCATCATCATAAACATGTATTAACATCTGCTTTGCAATAAACACATCATAAACAATCAGTGTCGATTGAAAGACGTTAGTCTTACCATGATATCATGGGTTACAGACGGTTCTAATCATTTGGTGTGGAGCAAGTTGCCCTTCCTAACGCTAACCTACTGATCAACACGAAAAAATTTTACTCGTAAAAACCTATAAAAAAGCTCCTAAAAACTTGCGCATTCTATTAACCTTGAATGAAAAAACATTGCAAAAAATCAATATATATAAAAGCATCAAAAGTTTGGCAAAATAAGATGCTTTTATTGGTTCCCGAACGATCGTTCAGAAAGGAATCTTTAAATTCACCTTTAAAGTGTCCATCCGTCACATACTTTTCTCCAAAACCGCTCTATAAATATTTCTGAAATTTTGCATGATGGTTCGAACTGATAATGTTTCCAGAGCATTTTTTATTTTTTTTTTAAAAAATCCTCGTTGCCCGGTTACAGACCTAAATATGGCCAGTTTGGGACTGAAAATATATTTTTTCAATTTTCTAGAAAACGGTGCTAAAATTTTTTGTTAAAATTTTGCATGATGTTAGAGGCTCATAGGGGTCTTCTTTTTACCCATATGGTTACATGTCGAAAATTTTGTTCATCTATTTCTAAAAAAAAATCATAAGACTATCAAATTCGCCAAAAACACACACTGAAATTGGTGCCAAAATTCTTAGAGTTATAGAACATTGTGGGAAATCCTTACTACTTTTAAAAATGAATCATGGAAGAAAAAGGACAGCCGTGATTGTTTTGACGTAACAATGGAGAATTTTGACGGGCCTGAAATTTGTGAATTAACTAGACTCTACATTTTAGACTCACTGATAAAAAAAACACAATAGTGGCCTTTACCGTGACGATGGCCTTATTGTCTAACACAATAAAAATGGACATCAAATAGACAAAATGAAAAAGGAAATGATTGAAATTTTCAAAAAAATTGGCTTTTAAATAAAAATTGATGTTAATTTAAAAATAGTAAATTTCCTTGATGTCACATTAAATTTAACAGAAAATGCTTATCAACCATACAAAAGACAAATGATAATTTATTATACATATAGATTATAACCATCCTCCAGAAATTTTAAAGCAAATTCAAATTTCTATAAACAATTAACTAAAGATACCCACATGAAAATAAACGCACCACATGAAGTGGAAGTGGAAGTTAATTTGAAGTATTTGCAGAATTGAGCATGTCAGGGTGGAATAGTTTATAAGCAAAATGTAAAGCTGAGTAGATGACAAAATAAAAGATTTCACTTAGCCAGATAGAGAGAAAAGGAAAGTGTAACCTAAACATAGAACAGGTTTGGTGTAAAATTACACTAACCTGATGGTAAGGCTATTAGTTTATTTTAGTCTCTGGTCTACGGAATCCATAGCTCTAGACTTGTTTTATAACTTAGTAACATTATGACAGTTTCGATCCTTTTCAGTGTCCAGCGGTTCCTCTTGAAAATGATCTCTTTGATTATGCCACATTACATCATGCACACTCAGGGCCATGGCCCAAGGAGCATTGGTAAGGGGTGCACATATCACCACTGCTCCTTGGGATCACCACATGCCTTCCAGCATATTGATGGTAGCCCTCAAAGTCTATAGGTTCTACCATCAATTTCTACCTATATGGCACTGACACTGTCACTGTCACTTGGCCTTTCTATAAAACTTAAGCCAAGGAATACTAAAAGAGAGAGTCCTTATTAGTAAAATTTAAATCATCTAGGACCTTAAAACTGGTCCTTGTACACTTACAGGTACAAAATTTTGAACTTTTCGGCTCACAACACGGTTATATTTATATTTCAAGGTATTCAACTGGGTGGGCCTGCCTGCTGACCAGTGGGATTTGCGACTTGTGACAGAGGGCAACAACTAGGCCTGTGTCTGGAATGGGGCTATCAGTCATGAGCTCAGTGAATGCACTTAAGCCTGGCCGGCAGGCTTATCAATTTGAGTACAATTTAACTTATTTGCATAAATTAGTAATTAATTACTATTGTTGTTCATATTTAATAGATATTTAATAGATTAATAGATATATATATATCTTGATTTTTTTTTTTTTTTATGCCATGTATGTGCTAGTTATAATGTTATGATTACTATTAACTCCTTGTAAGTCTAGCCTGTGTTGCTACTCAAGGAGTTACAAAAATATTATAAAAATAAATGAATCACGTAAATAAAATGTTGTAGTGTAGGATATTAATATCAATATATATATAGTTTACTCAATTGAGTTTCTTTCCTCTCTACAGATATTTAAACCACCACTATTTTAACCATTTGTTAAAAGTGCAACACATAAATGTACAAAGCATGTGTTAAACCCTTTTAAATGTAAAAATGTAATATGCGCTA
>JAUOBW010018790.1:0-10098 GCA_032360285.1 Lepidozona retiporosa | reverse complement strand
CAACTCACCGTTAGCCTCGTATTGATGTAAAAGTCACGTGATTTCCGATGACGTAATGCCTAACTGGCAAACGGTGTGAGCGAAAATTCGATGCAAAATTATTTAGCCGTTTTGGATATATACGAAAAACAACAGGGGTTCTACCGAGGAGAGCGTGATTTCGATATAAGGCTTTATAATTGTAAAGTCTTGGCTGGAATTTAGTACTGGTACTTCCTACATATTGTACTAATACACTATGTTGTATGTGTGTCTTTATCTTAAAAGTACACTCACTACAAATTTACCACAAACTTTACATTCCACGATATTATTACCAGCAGAAACTTTTAATTGTATGCCAATATTATGAAAAGTAATGGGATTAAATATCTTGGGCTCATAAAGGTGGCCCTTAACCCACGCTTTACCAAGATTACTAAATATAGATGATCACTTTAAATCATCAAAAATAACTTTGTGTAAAATAAGGCATGAAAAATAATCATAGATTTTTTTTTGAAAAATTTTAAACGGTTCTCAAGTTATGCTTGTTCAAAGATTCTTAAATTTAAAAAAATAATAATATCTATGACATCACCTTTCTGATGACATTAAGTGTTTAGTCCCTTTAAAAGGTTGATTCTGTCAACATTTCGTATACAGTCAGAAAATATTATTTCTAAATATTTAGGCCACGTTTTGTCATGTTAGACTTTTTTTCGTTTTCAGGTTCCTAATTCGATATTTTCTTCAAATGTTACTCCGATTCTGTCAAAATATGTATGAAGTTAGAAAGTTTTCTGAACATTTGGGTATCCTTTTTATTTTCCACGCCCTATGCCTAAACCATATCTGAACCTCGTTATTGCAACTTGGGAAAGGGTAGTCGGTAAATAATAGATACCACCCTGTTACCTTGTGAAAACAGAACCCTGGGCCCTTTCTTGGACCTCACATTAAATATGATAAATCGAAATTTTTTTCTCGATTTTTTCCAAAATTTTATAGGAAGTTAGAAATTATTATGTCTCAACATTTGGGCTTGTTGGCTTTTTTTCTTTATTAAGCTCTCTAAACGGGTCCTTTTCAGTAAAAAAATCAGGGCTTTTTTATATTACATGAAATACATTGACCCAATTCTGCCAAAAGTTTCCATTCACTAACTTTGGGTTAAGATGGAAATTTATGAAAGACGTTTTAGATCCGTTTTTTTTAATAGCGGAAATTCATGATCACGTTATCATTTTTTTTTCCAAAATGAGCAACTTTATAAAATATAGATAAAATCATTAATTCTTTTAGAATTTTTAACAAAATATTTCTGAGATAGTGTCTAAATATGGATATAGAATTTTTAGTTCAAAGTCCAATATTTTGATGACGTTAACATTTGATTTCTAACTCATCCGAAGATTATAATGTGTTATTTTTTTATCTTTATGGATGATATGATCTAAATTGAAAGAGACATGGTGCATTTGCATTATTATTTCCCAATCATAGCGACCGGGATCGATTTATGCATTTTGAGTGGTTTAATTTGAACACTTGACCGGTCTATAATACCCAATTAACTGCTTGACCGGTTCATTCGGAAATAAATTAACTGACGTCAAACCGTATGGACCGAACTCAGTTAAGTTGAATGGTTTCACATCAGGTAAACTATCTATGTAATTAAAATACATAATAGACCACTGTTTCAGAATCGGGTTTCGAATTTAGAAAAAAAAACGATATAGTTTTTAATAAATATTAAATACACAAATAAGAAAATACGTGTTCATATAAATAAATTGTTGTTAATAAAAAAAATACGAAATGTGATATACGCTCATGATTCTCCCACGTTATTTAAACATTTACACTCTATGCAGTTATTTTAATTTTCCATAAACTTTAACCTATGTTTTGGGTCAGATTTAGTTAAAATTTTAAGAGCCTGGGTGGCATGGAATTGTGTAAACAAACTCGTAAAAACATGTAAAATATATGTTATAACAACAATTCATATACAGGAATTCTGTAAACAAACTCATAAAAACATGTAAAATATATGTTATAACAACAATTCATATACAGGAATTTTCCTACTCTTATTAGGAATCCATTTGAGAGAATTTCTGGTGAACATAAGTGAGAACATTTTAGATTTAAAGAGAATAACCCCACCCATAATCACATCCCAAACCGAAATGTTCTTATACAAAAATCGGACAAAATTATTACAAAAATGTAGCCATTACTGAATAAAAATGTAGTCCGCTCTCAAAATTTCTTTTAGTCGAGTATAACTTTATTCGCCGAAATTTAATCCGTTTTTAGCTTGTCCGAATAATTATTAAGTAATTCTATTTTTTGTTCCGTTAGTCCTATTAATGTTCATTTACTGTGTTTTAAAAAAAAATCGATTTAAAAATTTAAACAATCTCTTTTAATCTACCTTGGAATTTCTGCATAAATAATAGTACAAATCTCAAGGAAAAGGATTATCTGCGTATACCACACGATCCACTCTATATTTATTAATCTATGGTATAAATTATATATAAAAAATTTATAATATACACTATTTACAATATTAAATTTATGTATATAGCTTTTATTGGAATTAGATTTCTAAACCGTGATACTTTGGGGTATTACTTTAGGCCGCTATATTATTTCCATATGTATATATATATATATATATCACGATGCGCTTAACAAACGTGTAAACGTGGTTTTGTCACGTATATTCATCAATGTTCGGCGATCCCAATATTTGTGCTGGAGAGATTTATTGCAAACTATCCATTCAATTTTTAAACTTTCGGATTTTGTTTATATACCATACACTACTGTGTTGAATGTTCGTGTCTTATACCCACGAAAATGTGTTTTATAACTCATCTGCTAACGTAGTGGTATTGACCATGTGAAGTCCTGCATATGATATATTTCGCTAGATTCGTATATAGGTCACCAATGACATGTGACCGGTCTCTTACTTACCGAAACCCTTCTTTCAGAGAGCATCGAATGGAGGCTTCCGGTGAATTCAATTTCATCGCTAGGTATGAATGGTTTTCGTGCTTCAAGGGAAAGTGTATATCGCCTGTTGACGCCCCTAATAATAATAATAATATTCTTTAAATGCCATCTCTGTTATACGCACAGTAATTAGAGTAAATACAATTTAGCAAGTAAATTTTAATAATTTTTTATAATAAATAACGCATTTCGTCAAAATTTAAGTTTTATTTACTCTAATAATAATAATAAATTATTTAAATGTATAAGTATTTCTATATATTGGCTGCCTCTATTTTCAGGCCATCAATAGTAAGAAACACACTGTATTCCCTCACAACAACAACACTATGTGGTTTGCTTTTTATAAGCAGTGAAAATTGATACACCGTATTATTCCGAAAATATGCCCAGGGGTTATTAATATATAATTTAATAATATATAAGACAAAAGAATATTTTGAAGATTTGGTGTTTACTCCTACTTATAGACATTCTTCTGAAATTTACTTAATATCATCAAATGTAACATTGATTTGGGATGCATCGAGCGGGTGCCACTCCTTATACATCTAGGGGGTGTAGTACCGCAAATTTAGCATCTTAAAAATACTTGTTCCTCTTATGCAATAAAGTTGATATTATGCATGGTAATTGTTCAAAGGCTAACATTTTATTTCCGACAGCAAAATTAAGACACCGGAGTTATTTGACGTCAAAATGACGTCATATTCGTAAAATCGGTAATTTTCAAAAACTTCAAAAAACAAAAATTATTAACATGTGACATCGTAGTATGCTGCTAGAAAATTGATAATGAAATTTAGTGTAAAAACATTTCTAAGACTCGCTGGATATAGGAGGGTGTAGTACCACAACTTTGGGGGTACACCCCCAGGGATCAAAATTGGCCCAGAAATATTTTGTTTACTTAATAATATTGTTAAAATAGCTTATTCGTTCACATATTAAAAAACATTTTCTAAAATTTCATTTCGTTCATGAGAAAAACATCGCTGGATATAAAATCCTACATATTTTTTCTTGTTGTTGCAATATAAGTAATAATTATTTTGTGAATCGATGATAAGTCTAAATTTAGTATAATTTATTTAAAAAATGCGTCAAAAGTTTTCTTACTGGCATGTATTTTTTTATAAGTTTGCATATTTCAGATCATTTATCAGAGAGCATCGTTTATTCTTACCCTTTCTTCTGTTCATTTAAATTCATTAGAAAAGCACTCAGTCGATGTTGGCTCTTCAATTCGTTGTTGTTAAGAGTTTCTACTTTATCATTGAACCAGGGGTGTTGAAGGAAATACTCAGCGTCGTTGCGTTCTTTGTAGTTTTGACATAACTGAAATAAATCAATAAAAACACTAATTGTCATGATGTGAGATTGCACGCCTAATTGAACCCTAGTATCCACTTATATGCTTATTTTTTAGTTTTGTTTCAATATAAGTTATTAACATTTTGTGATAAATTGCGGATTAATTTTCGCGTTGGTTTTACTTTGCGTCAAATAAATATACAAACTAAAAACGAGGACCGCCCCCAAAAAGCAAAAATATTAAATACGCTCCCTTCGAATATGCGTCCCCCTTAACGTCTTAAAAGGAGGATTTATTCAATTATTCTTATGATGTATCAAATAAACCAAAAAAAAACAATGAGCATCCGTGCTATTCCACGTGACATTACGAAATATTATCATTGAGTTTCAGAGATATCCCGAATTTCGAAGGTTAATCTCCAGGGGTTATTTTACATATTTTGAGTGCAAATAATATTAATTTTGGTTGGTTTATAATTTAATACCAAAAGCTGTTATTAGTAAAGTGTCCAGTGAAATATTTGATTATTTTGTATTGCATACATTGAATTAACAAAATAAACAATTTAAATTGAAACCTAAATAAATTTCAACAAAATTTAACTCGCCTGAAGGCACATCAAAAAACTCAAAAGTATCGGTTATGTCTTTCTCGAATTTTTTGATAAATACTACTGTAAAACAGAGTACTGTGTAATTCTTAAAATACTTGAAAATGTTCTTACAAGCTTGTTTATCAAATCCTTCGCTTTGTCAGATACCTCATTCCATAAATGACTGGGTAAGCTGAAGTTTGCTTCTAGTATATTTTTAAGGAGGTGATTGTAGTTTTTGTTCCAAAACGGAGGGTATCCACCCTATAATAAAGATAAAGAATCAAATATAAGAATGGTTCCCTCATTAAGAAATGTAATTTTCTTCATAAAGCTAATCAAGCATAAGCGATTCACCAAATGTAATAGGTTCCTATGAAACTTTCACTGTTTTCTGCAATCGCTCTCCCGATAATGAAACATATCCACAGAGCCTTGTTTATGTTCATTATTATACATTGGCAGGGCACAGGAGTAGGTTGTACGTTTTACAGTTAAAATTCAGATCTATGTAACTAGATTTAGTGGCAAAATCTTCAACGAAATATTTTCCACGCGTCTGTGCCAAGACTAGTAATAAATAAAACAAGTAAACCAGATCATCTTTACCAGTTGCAGACTTACTGTGAATTAACTTTCTTACACAATAACAATTTCTAGGCTTTATAGGTATTAAATTTACTTGACAAGAAAAATTTCCGATACAAAAAATTCCCTACAATTCTATTTCAGAGAAGCAGATAATCATTATGTATATTCGGCAAATTAACTTATACTTACCAGTATTACAAACATAATAACGCCTAAACTCCATATATCAGAACCAAAAGATACAATCGGAACATCGTCTAGACATTCTGGCGCCATGTAAGATGGGTTACCTAGAGCATCAGCGCATAAGTAATCCATGTCTTCTAAAATAAAATTAAAATATTTATACAATTAAATCAAAAAGAATACAATACACCGAAATCCATGTAGGTATTCGTGGGCCTCTCGTCATATTTCATTTACTCGATAATTCAGGAAAGCATTTGATTTTCTCAGAAGTATCGAATAATCTAAGACAGCACCCATTTGATTGATTTCATTGGGGCTCGAAAATAAACAACGTCATCAAAATAAATTAAGTGTCAAACTGTTAATATTTAGTCAACAATTAACATTATCCCACATTTATTTGCGCCTTATTTGAAAATTATTTTTTGGTATAAGCGAATTTTTTTATAAGCGTCCCTTCCAATAAGCCTCCCTACGGCTAAAATACCAAACATTTTATAAGCGCCCCTGGGACTTGTTATAGCTTTTACCTTAGCTTAAACCCAATTGTTACCAAAGAAATATATTTTACCTGGAATTTGTCTTGCTAGGTTGAAATCGATCAATTTGAGTAATGGTTTTCGTTTGGGTAGATTTTTTGTTGGCACATCATACCAAAGTATATTTTCGGGACATATATCCTAAAATAAACATTTCATATTAATGTCATATCTCAAATTAAATTTTGAATATAAATTATTAAAGGCGTTGATAGTTTTCCATCTGTTGAAGTAGTGATCTAGAAAAAATATGATCGATAATTTTCCAATTCTTTATGGTTTTCAATATATTCAACGAGGCTTTAATCTATTTGATTATTTTTATTATGTTTATTGTTCGGAAAACCATAAAAAATGAGAAAAATATGCCCTATTTAAAACTTTTATTGTCAAATAAGCTTTGAAATTATTCAACGATTAGCCTTGAATTATTATAATTAGGCTATATCTCTTGTTTTACGGGAATTAACTGCCATTCATTTTCATCAGAGACTCTGTGACAGGAGATGTGAAATAAATTAAACCAATCAGAAATGATAAGCAGTTTTCGCACGTAAAATATGGAATAAAACTCCTAGTCGTCAACCAATCAAAATCAGGAAATCTTGGCAACCTAAAGTTAAATAACTAGAAATATTACCCGATGTACTATTCGCTTTGAATGACAAAACTTCAATGCCGACAAAAGTTGCTTTGTAGCCATCTTTGCACTTGATTCCCCATAGTCCGGCCAGTTCAAGATGCCTGATAGAAATCCTTTTGCTGGTATATATTCTAGGATTATATTGATCTTTGCTATACCACGTGACACATCTATTATAGACACGATGTTGTTGTGCTTTGTCAGCTGTTTGAGAACCTAAATATTAGTTTGAATCATTATTCTAAGGTAATAATATAGATATATACCAGGTGTACTGTCCTATATTGGAAAACAGGTATGTGGCGAACCTGGAGTGAGATGCGAATCATCTTGTCATGTGGCTATATAATCGGTGATTCGCCAAATCTACCGAGAATCGCCCCTAGCTAGTGGCAGAGACAGGGTTAGAACTGGTACCTGAGATCTACCTTGGCGTACAAGACGAGTCACAACTTTAAAATATAAACTTGTCTTACAAATGGGCATGTACTACTCTTCAGATATCCTTGCAAACTAGTAACATATTATTTTTTGAAATATTAGCCTTATTAAAATTAGTAAATGGTCATGTTTTGGAATGAAATATCCCTAAATTTCGTCTTTAGAAAATGGTACTTTCATTATTTGGGGAAACACTCCTGTCTGTTCCTTAAAGCATTGTGCTGGGAATTTACCACTTTAGGCAGGTGTATTATATTTATTAATAAATTAAACAACTGCAATTAACAGATATTCCACTAGGTAAATTTCTACATTTATAATATATCTGACGATGTATAATATTTTTTATACTATGTTGTTGCATAGTGTTGTTCGTTAATTTAAAATGCGATGTGGGACTTTAGATTTTAACGATATTATAGTTTCTTGACCAATAAAACCACCCTATCTACCTACCAAATTGTATCTTTCATTGATATCACTAATGAAGCTGTCAGAAATGCAATGACGTTATTTTGTTTTTCCACAATCATTATTTTAAAGTTAGGATTTTTATTTACAATATATTTTGGCGGTTGATGCTATAGAGATTTTAATAACGTCATAATATGGGAACACCTCTATCAAACACACATGTCATATCATTGATAATTTTACCTAAATATATAGTCTTAAGGGTGTGTATATATAGGAGCGGGGATAATAAATTATATATATTTAATGAAGTCATTTAATTTATCTTATAAATCTTCCCCAAATCGGAACTTCAAATCCTATAGTTAATATGATATCAGCCTTTTGTGTCATTTACGATTAAACAGTTCGGCCAGATATCGTTAATAAACCCCTCACTAAAAGAAAGCAAACCGAGATTTGAGCATACGTTCAGGGTGCTAGTCACCATTACAAGTATTCATCAACTTTTACCAGAGATAAAACTAACCTCTATTTCATTTTCTGTTTCAAAGCGCATTCTGATATCATTTCCAACATCTACAACTTTCACTGCATATCTTCGTCTCATATATGGTTTGTGACACAGGTACACGTTTGAAAAGGCCCCTTTCCCTATAATAATAATATTTAAATTGTACAAAAAGCGGACAATTTGTTTTAGATTTATACTCTTAGAATAACTTCAATATTAAATATAAATTTAATAATAAAATGTATTCCAACCTTGATAAAATATAATCCGACGCTTTTTTTATCTCACGTTATTATTCTAAAACATAACGTCAAATATCGATAGCTTCGTGATTTTTGTATTTCCAACTTGATTGAAGTCATATTTAATTATTATAATATTTTACGAGCTGAAAATATAAAGTTGTATTTTGAATTCACCTACCTGATTGCGATACCCATTAAATTTGTATGCGTCTGGCCTTAAATGGCTTGAGTCCTTTCCATGTGTCGTAATATTTACACCCAGTTCCATAAAATAACTCGTCTATTTTTTTCTTTTACTAATAGCCAAGATTTATTAGATTCAGAATAGTAGCCTAATTTCGGGCCATATGTGATAATGTTATCCCACCATTGTCTCAGTTCACCGGCGTCAAATTTGGGCTTAAAAAGGGTTAATAAGGTAGTAAAACTAATTGTCTGTACAGGGTACATGGGAGGAATGATAAAAAAAGGTTATATATTTAAGTTATGATTTTATAAGTCTAATAAAATCGAAATGAAAATCTCAACCCTGATGTGATGATATGAACTCATTACTTCCTCAACAAATTATTATCTAAGAAATTACTAGAGACAATTTAAACGTAAATGGATGGCAAAACAAAAAAATCCCGGTTCTATATAAAAAAGCTTAATAAATTCGCGAAATTAAATTCCTGTGAAATATTCCAATTGAAATTTCTGACATTAGTAGTTGATATCATTTATTTTTCTTATTTATAAAATCAGTTTGTTTTATTGTTTTATTCTTTACTGTTATATGTCGTAATATACGATGCTTAGATATTATTGAATACAGTTTATATCATAAGATATTTATTTTCTTATTGGTTCCCCGAAAGATAGTTCGGAAAGGAACCTTTAATGGGGATGCATTGAGGAAGGTGTAGTACCGCAAATTTAGCAGCTTAAAATACATATTCCTGGTGACCTTCCACCGTTTGACCTTCCTTTGTTTGACCTTCCGTCGTTTGACCTTCTGTTTGTTTGACCTTCTATTAGTAGTAGTAGTAGTAAGCTTTATTTTGAATTGGATACTATTTACAATACTAGTTCATAAAAACTAATCAATTCCAATTATAACAAGTAAAATATATATAGATAAGTTGAAAATAAGAATATTTAATGAAAATAAATTTTAAAAACTATGAACAAATTTTACAGTTGCAGTAAACGCTGACGGACTTGATTTTAGACTTAAAATCAATGATGGTTTTACAATCTTTCAGGCATTTAGGAAGCTTGTTCCAGGCTAGCGAAGAACGGAGTTCAAGTGAGTTTAGACTTATGTATTGGATTTGGTTTTTATCGATCTTAGGGGGTTGTAGGATACACCCAGCCCGGAATTCGTAAGTTATAACTTTCTTAGTAAAAATCTCTAACATAAATATGGGATTTAGTGAATTTAGCGACTTGTAAACCTCTACCATCAGGATTTCAAGGTTTCTAGTATGCAGGTATTTAGATCCTGTATACATTAAAACGTCTTCGTATGAAATTAAAGGGTCATTATGGATTACTCGCAGAGCCCTTTTATGGGTACGATCGATTAGTGAGTTAGCGGTTTTGTTGCAAAACA
>JAUOBW010018679.1:0-10100 GCA_032360285.1 Lepidozona retiporosa | reverse complement strand
GAGTTGCGAGTTACTTTTTGACTAATATTTAATTTTTTTATCCACGAGTTACTTTTTATCCATGAGTTACTTTTTATCCACGAGTTACTTTTATCAATATGACGCATATATCCAAAGGATTTTTCGCGCAAAAATCTGGATAAACGAAATGCACTATAAAAAGGAGAGAAGGTCGGTACTACTTGAATGGTTAGATGTTGTAAAACACTAAAAATAGTATGAACGAATTAGCGCGATAAAAGAGAAATTTAAGTGGTTCTCCCTCGATCCAGGTCGCCAATTTTTTTTCAGGGTTAACTAGTTCCCCAGATCTTTTAGCTGTCTGTGAGACTGGCTTAATTAATTACATTCCTGTCATTGAATTCGATGTTCCTGGGTTCTCAAGACTGATATCCAAATACGATCACCGTAATAGGCACATGCATGGCCTAGGTGTCCATATCAAATGTGCTCGTAATATCACTTATGAAGAACCTAACTCTCCTTACATGTATTTTCGTATGGTCCTTCTTCATTCAACTTTATTTTTCTTGTACCGTCCTAATGATGTAGGCTCTGAGGTCTTTACAACAATTAGTAAAAAAATTGACGATATTCTCATCCATCATCTTTCTGCTAACATCTGCCAGCGTATTTGGGGATTTTAATGTCCACCACGTACCATGGCTTACCCATTCAAGTCACACCGATAACGTAGGTAATTTTTCAGTTGCATACGAACTCAGCCAAATCATAACTTTCCCTACTCGGATTCCTGATACGGCTAATCATTTCGCCTCTCAACTTGATATATTTTTAACCAGCCCGTACGCGAAAAAGATTTTATGTCTAACATTAATTTGTAAATGCGAAATATTTTATGTCAGACATAAAATAAAAATCAACATTATTTTATGTTAGACATAAAATGAAAATATTAGGTTGTGATGGAGTAATTGGGATTGGAAACGAGGCAAATATTAAAAATGGTAGAAGCAGCTGTTAACTTACAGTATTTACTACAATTTAATAAAAAAAAAACAAAAAAAAAAAAACAATTTACTACAATTTTACATACAATCGAATTGTTTATTTATATAGACTATTACATATAGATTATTATCACTATACTTAATTATAGTAAGTATAGATTTATTTTATTGTTTTATATTATAAGATTGGGCTATTCCATTTAAAAACCATACACCCCCATGCCCCCATGGACGTATATTTCCAGAGGGTGTTTTATGCCAAATTTCCAAGGGTTACCCATTAATTACTTGGAATTTCCAGGGGTTAAAATTATCTTTTCCAGGGCAGAATTATGATTTTATACATTTTCCGTACCCTACCAGACCAAAAAATAATAACCCCTGAGCAAGGGCACAATATTTCCAGAGGTTTTAGCATTTTCTACCCCTGGAAATCCAAGGGTAATTGAAATTTCCCAAATCCTTCGTCCATGGGGGTTTATAGTTTTTAAATGGAATAGCCCATTTTAGAGGCTTATCTGGAATTATCGTCACTCTCACTCTGACTTTTTTTTTTGTTCTGGATTGAGAAGCAAGAAAGATTATGCCACGACCAGGTTCTACCTTTCTACGGTCTTTTCTGCTTCTCTCAGCCTTTCTATAGATAGGCATATTAAACTACTGCTGTGCAGACGATAAGAATCCAGACATAGGTACCTTTACCTTGTCATACCTTGTCTTTTCTTTTAGCCATCTAGGCTTCACTTTCATCGTTGATGCCAGCGTCAGCGACCACTTCTTCTCGTGCACCTAAATAATAGAGAGGGAGAGAAGCAGCATCTTGTTTTGCCATATGAATTATGCTGTTTGTAGCAACATTACACATCCTAGGGTGACCGGGAAGCGAAGGCTCATCAGAAAAGTGCCAAGATATTTATTTATCTACTGCAAGCTTAAATTTGCTTAGTTTAATTCCGGTTTAGGGGCCGTCGACATTCAACTTTCGTCACGCTTGGCGGCAATTTGGCCGCTTAGCTTTTACTCCCCCCTCCCTACCACCCTTAGCAGCCAATACCAATTTTATTTCTGTTTTTAAGGCTGCAAAAAGACCCATATATGCAAATTAATACCGTTTAATTGACGTATCGTTAATTCCTTTTTATTTTGAATATCTGTTAAATATTTTTTAGCGGACATTAGTCAAACCCCTCCCTCCCTTAACGGCCAAATTGCCGCGAAGCGTGACGAAATTTGAATGTCGACGACCCCTTAGATTTCGGACATAAATTGGGAGGCCCAACATGACTGAGACTGCCATATATTTTGGTTTGCAGTGATGAAGGTATACCCATGCGCACATCCGGGATATTGCATAACCTTCCTCGTCGTAATGAGTGATATATGATGATATTGATGGCTTTTTATCATTATTGCTGAAGTCTGGTACCAAGGATTCTAGAATTTTCCAGACGTATATGATTTGGTACCTTTCTCGTCTGCGCTGTAAGGAATAGAGCTTCAGCCATTTTAGGCATTTCAAACTTCTCATCATTAAACGACATGTTGTTTGTTTGTATAGGGGTAGAAAATGCAAAAAAAAATGCGGATTTCCTGTAGGAATAAGTCAGTTTTTTAAGGATTTCCATAAAAATATAGCATAAAAATGTTGGAAATCCATAGGGGGATGTACTCAATTGGAATTCCGGTGGGGTATGTTCCAAATTATGTACGTCCTCAACAGGGGTGGTACAGCTTCTTTTTTTCTGGTTTGACAAATATTGGGGAACCAAGACACCATGCCCCGCATCCCCGCTTCTTATCGTGTGGAGTCTCTTTGGTGATAAAGGCTAAAACAAATTAGCATGGAAACTTGTGTGAAGACAAGCCAAGATGGTAATTTTTTTTTACTTTATTGTGTCAACTTGCCATGGCTTATCGGCACAACGCTATACATACATGTTGATTAAATTTATTTAAACAGTACTAACAAACTCTCTTATTTTAATAAATATACATACATACATACCTACTTCCGGCAAATTGCTGATAAAAATGGCAAGTTGGGTATGGACGTGACCCCTAAATGCTTATATTTATAATTTCTTTTATGATTGACTATAAAATTCTTATGCCAACTTGACATATGTTATCGTCACAACGATTCTATAACCTATACCACACATCTATATATATCGCCCCTTTGGATATAGAGGAGAGGAAATAAAATTATGTGTTTACTCAATCAATCAATATATCATGTGCATCATAAGTGTTTAAAGGGATTCCTAAGTACTCTGACATGTTAGGCTCATATTAAAGAGAATAAAAAATGATGAAAAATGCTTCTTATTTCGTGTAAAAATCTTAAACGGTTTTCGAGATATCAGAGTTTTAAATTTTTAGTGTACCTGCGAACAGAACCTAATTTGGGAAAATTATGACATCACAAGTGCTATACCCTGTTTTTAACAATTTTATTTCTTTCATAATTTGAAAATTTGTGCTTTGTTTTAAATAATTTTTAGTCAGTTTTTACGTTTATAATAATGAAAAACTAAAAATTTGTGAAGCAATATTTCCAACACACTGACGTATTCAGTGCTTTTTTGAAATCAATCATATACAGGTTTGGGAGCCCAAACTATTTTATGCAAATTTTAGTCCCCTCCCCCCTATACATAATGTTATTGTCTCAAGTATTTCAAAACAGTCAGCGACAGTTTGGGCACCCAAACTTGCTCAAATTGAGTATGAGACATGAGTGATTTTATATTTTTATTTGAACCAGATTCTGGTCCTAGTTTCTCAAGAGAACAATCAGTGTTTAGAAGAACAATCAGTGCTGGAAAGTAAGTTTTTTTCTTACTAGTCCTACAGGGCTGTACACTAAATTATAGTTAGTTTTAATAATATTTAATTTTATGACCTTTAAAGGATTTTTCTAAGTTAATGTAAATCAGTCACGAAATATTAAAAAACAAAGAAATAACAGACAAAGAAATACAATATAACATGCTTGAAAACATAGCTAATTATGTCCAATGTTTTTAGCCAAATTTTGCAATTTTCCATCCTGTGGAACATTTTTGATTTTACCGATCTTTATTGGAAATACATCAATCGGCTTAGCTATAACATGGAATAGTTTGAAAGAATTTATCTCAGGTAGGTGTGAAGTTTTGTACTCTAACACTGCCCTAGAGCTAACCTAATCATTAATATATTTTCAACTAGGCCATCATCATTAACTAGGAATAATTTTAGTAGCTTTTAGTCACATAAATTTCTTCATTTACACTTTCGGTTAAAACAAATCCCAAGCCACTATTCTGCGGCACCTATGTATTTTTTAGGCAAATTTCAAGAATGAAAAAAATATCTAAAACACTCAAAATAAGCACTATAACCTATTGGGAGGAGTTTTTATGATGGAAAACTACTAAAAAAACAAAAAAAATACGTAGTTGTATAAACGAACTAAAAAATATAGCAATTGTAAAAAAGTGCGGTATTCTGCGGTACATATACCTGTAGCCAAATTGAATGTTTTCATAAAGTTACTGAAATAAATTTACCTTGTCCTTCTTTCTCTTTCTGATCGTCTATTCATTTTACTGTACTATAAGATATAATATATAGTTTAGGAAATTTAATAATAAAACTGAACCTGCAAGGGGTCCACAAGAACAAGCCATAGAGGGGTGTTTTTGAGTAATTTTCAGTAACTCCCCCAAAGAATTGAGATTTCTGTCGACCCACCCCCCCCCTAAAAACATGAAAGTGTAAAAAACTCATCAGATCATTAATGCATATAAATCGTATTAAAGAAGAGAGAAGAAATTCAGCACAAATACCTTATAATACTCCCCCTAAAAAGGGAGATCTGTCAACGACACCCTAAGCACCAGTTTTTTCGAATGACAGAAACTAGCACAATGACACTACTGGACCCCCAGTTTATGTTTTTTTAACAATAATACTGGCCAAAAATATTATGACATTTTCAAATAATCACCAAAAACTATTTTTAAGAAAAATCAAAAACTATTTTCTTGCACAAAATCTAAAATTTGATTTTTTTCCAAAAGTGTAAACCTACAGTTTTTTGCCCCTTTTTAATACAAAAAGTCAGAAAAACTTATAAACAGTTAGTTACGAGGATTTTCAGCAGGTAGCAATATGGGCAAAAAGATACCATATATGGTCCTCTAACTTCATGCAAAATTTTAGAAATAAGTAATCAAAGGTTTTCGAGAAATTTTGAAAAACGTTGTTTCGGGCCTAAAATGACCATATATACCAAACGATTTAGGTGCTTTATTTAGTTTAAATAGAAGATGACTTGTATGTTTACATTTTTGCCGTGAATTGTCACGCATGCACACTGCAGACCTCAGACATAAACACTGGTTCAGGACCGCGAAGGAATCGTAGAAAAAATATATATTTTTCTATAACTTTCGAAGTTAGAGCTGAAAATGTACGGTTCTAGAGTTACGGTCGGGTAATTTAATAATGTATTTTTTATATTATATATTTTTTATACTGTCCCTTCGTGGTCCCGAACCACTACTTCTTACAGTGTTTACGTCCTAAAAGACTAACTGCTACACAGTGCTTGAGAATTCATCGCAAAAATGGAAGCATGCAAGTCATCTATGGAGGTTCCTAGGTAGGTTTTATTGCCACAAAAAAGTTTAAAAACAAGTAAATCTTAACTGGACCCCCGGAATTTAATTTTATAGATTTAAGTATCAAATTACCTATAAAAACAAAGACCTTTAATAATAACCAACATGCTACAACAAATCAAAAATACACATCAAGTCCTTAAGTCCTTCATGAAAATAAAAAATACCTGCTTTTTAAATAATTTCAAAAAATATTTCCGGCCATTTTTGGGCTCAGTACTGAAAAACAAGAATTTTCTACGCATGATAATATCGCTCAGAGAGAAGCCCTGTATGATCCTCTAACTTAATGCAAAATTTGAAAAAAATCGAACGTACAGTTTTTGAGAAAACTGCAATTAAGTCATTTTCAGTCCCAAAAATACAGTATTTCGGTCCAGTACCGAAAAACGAGAATTTTCACGGGGTATCTATATGGGTCAAAAGAAGCAAGCCCTCTATGGTCCTCTAACTTTGTGCAAAATTTGAAAAAAATCGAACGTACGGTTTTTGAGAAAATTATAAAATTGTTATTTTCGGTCACAAAATGACCATTTTTATGCTCAGTACCGAATAACCAGAATTTTCGACAGGTAGCCATATTGCTCAAAAGAAGGCCTATTATGATTCTCTAACTTCATCCAAAATTTGAAAAAAATCGAATGTACAGTTTTTGAGAAAACTGCAATTAAGTCATTTTCAGTCCCAAAAATACCGTATTTCGGTCCAGTACCGAAAAACGAGAATTTTCGCGGGGTATCCATATGGGTCAAAAGAAGCCCTCTATGGTCCTCTAACTTTGTGCAAAATTTGAAAAAAATCAAACGTACGGTTTTTGAGAAATCTGGACTAACGTCATTTTCGGTCCCACAAATACCGTATTTCGGTCCACGAGAATTTTCGCGGGGGTACCCTTATGGGTCAAAAGAAGCCCTCTATGGTCCTCCAACTTGCAAAACTTGAAAAAATTGAACGTGCGGTTTTTGAGAAATCTGGACTAACGTCATTTTCGGGCCAAAATCAGGCCATTTTTGCCCCAAAACGGGGCAATGAGAATTTTTTTCAAAAAACCGAAAAAAGCGTCTGGAGATAATGACTTTGAAACACTGTACAAAATTTTAAATAATTTCGGCCAACGGTTTTCTCTAAAAGTGTGTGATGGACGCACGTGAATTTATAGGACCCTGCTGGCTAGCCGGGGGTCCAATTACATCGTATACGTACGTACGATAACAAAAAGTGTCACAAAAATTAATACTAAATAATATCCACACCTAAAAAGGTAAAGGTAGAGTTATTTGCTGAAGCGAGCAGGATACGTCATCACTAATTAGCTTGGAGCTATTCGAGAGTGGGCCACCTTGCTCAACCTTCAGAATCACGCAATGGTGAAACAGCACAATAAAGTAGAGAACATTTCACTACAAATTTATCGTGTCCGCCCGGCCAGGATTCGAACCCTGAACAAAGTTCAGTTCGACAACCTGGGGATCTCTCGCAGTAATTGGCGAGCAAGCCACTGCGCCACGAACGGATAAATACTAAAGTTAAAGTGGCAGGGACAAAAATAAAGGGACTAGGTCCTTACTTCCAAAATGTCCCACGACAAAATTATGGCCTCCCAAAATATATATTTTTTATCAAAACTGTGAAAAAGGTGTATTAATATTTTTACCCCTGGCCCTGGATGCTGGAAAGTAGGTATTACCTCTAGGAAAATAAAATTTTATTGATAATGGTATTGGAATTGTTTTGAAATGAGAGAGTAGTACCTGGAAATATCATATGTCTTGCCATTAATAATTAACCACGCATTGGAAATGTTATAAAATGGATCAGATCAGTGTTAAAATATGTGTCATCCAACACACACAGCATACTGACAAAATACAACCTAAAATATATCAAATCAAAACTTTACCAAGCCAGATTTCTATTAAGAAGCTTACGGAATGGCTACAATAATTATAGGTTAATATATAAACCCAAGTTTATCTCTTGTAAAGCAAATTATTAATTATTTAAAATTAAAATAAACTTCTTCACCAACCACGCCGTGTCTTGCATTGATCTTGAGAACGTCGAGACTGTTCGGGAGAAACACCATGTAGTGCCTCTTTTAGTACTTTGAATTATTTCTTCCGATTGGTTGATTGAAAAACGCGCGAAATTTATTTGCTTCTGAATGGATGGTTCAGAACAGGAGCAATATTATTGGTCGATAAAAATGATTTGTTTCTTGACCACGCATTAAGTTAAGATTCAAAAATATACCTCAAATTTTTTTAAAATAACTCTGGAATGAACTTTTTGAAAGGTTTGCGAAATACAATATATTTTGAATATTTTTCATATTTGTGACGGCAAAAAAATTACAATTTTAAAAAACAAAGTTTCATAAAAACCATACAAATTTGTAAGATAAGCGAGTCATGTCAATCAGAATTTATCAAATGAGGATCAATACAGGTGATCAGGGATCAACCCCAACTGAGATTGTGTGATTATCCAACGTGTAAAATCACACTCGCCATTGCACAATAAGGTGGAAATCGTCACAACATTACTTCTTAAAAACTGACACAATACAAAGACGTCCGCGGGACGACCTTAGAAAGTCCCCAAACATGAAGTCCGCTGAGGTCGATTTGAGACGTCCGGTAGACGGACCATTTTTGTACCGGGACGGACGGACGTAATTGCACCGTCCTGCGGACGTTATGAGGACGACGTATGCCCACTGGGAATTGATCTGATGTTGAGTTGAGTTTTCCAGGCCTTTCCAGTCTTGTTTGTTGATTTTGTTTTGTTATGGATTTTTGAGACAACCGTACAAATAGGGTTCACAGAGTAAACGTTGGAGCAGTTTATTTAATGTGTTCGTACATAGGGAAATCGCATTCGGAACAGGGTTAGTGCTATCATAAATCAAATATATGCTTCGGCATTCATTCTTCGTTACAGTGGAATTATTATTTTTTAGATAGAATTGACGATATTTACCTGTTATTAAAAAACGGTATTTTGCTGTTTTTCTAAATCGGTACCGTAATTTTATCAACTCGCCAACTTCCCAACTACGGAAATTCCCCACTCGCCAACTTCCCAACTGTAAGTTTACGCTATCTCCACTTTTTAGCGTTATTACAAAGTTCCCGAATAAATTATTGAAATTCTGGGAATTTCAATTAAATTCGACAATTATCATACAAGTTGTATGTCGTTCTAGGAATATTCATTAAAACTATAATTCTAGGAAACACGCTGTTTCTGTTGTAATTAGATTTAAAATAATCCTGTTATTTAAAATTAAAATTTGAAGCAATGAACCAGCTAGATAATAAATCACGTATTTGTAATCCTTGGGCCTTGGGCCTATCTTTCGTGTCTAAGGGGCTCGTGCCTACCAGGCTGAGGCCTAATATAATTTTCTTTTTTAAAAGGTTTTTATAATTTTATTGTTTTCTATTTGTATGTTTGTTATACAACAAAAATATAATATAATTAGAAACCCACGGTGCGAATGCCTACGTTAGCGAGAAAACCTATGTTGAAATTCGGTATATCGTATCACGTTATTGGTAAAATAATATTTTCTTTAGGAGTAAACCGCATTTCATATTTGGAGAACCTAAACCGAAGGTTGTCCTAAATGTCACAAAGCCCCTATTTATCTTTGGACCTGTTCTTAATCCTACCAAGATTGGGCGTTTTGGATTTCTAACCAGAGTGGTGAGGGGTGGGGCTGTCACAGGTTCCCACTCGTAAAAATTACTTTCTGCATGTGCAATTGACTTGAAACTTAGAATACAGAAAAATGGTATGGTCTGCAATTTGAAATCTAATTTTTGATATGATATCAACACTATTTTGCACTTTTGCCAAAATCTTATATAGTTTTTAAACGCTTATAACTTAGAAAAATGATAAGATAATACTTAAATCCGCCATTTTAGGAAATAATAGTTTGAAATAAGTTGTAAAATCTTGACAATAATGTTAAGTTGTGCATCAAGTTTGTTATAAGTTTCTTAAAAAATGGAGCGAGCATATTTGTTGATTATAAATATTTAGACTAAACAAACACATTACTTATAAGAGAACAAACAAGATAACAAAAAACGACTGGATTTTGCATGGGTGTTTGTTGCTTATAGAATCAGTTAGACTTAAGATAAGGATAAACTACTTGGAATACCTTGGGGCAGGGTTTTTCGCTAAATAACTAGTTTTTTGTTGGTTTCTTATAAATAAGTTTCTCAAAAAAAACAAAGGGCTGAAATTTCTTATAAGTCAGTGCTTTTTTTAAGACTGCACCAAAATGCCATTTTACAGTGTACTGTCTATATATTGTTACGATTTACTCAGAAATTACACAAGTTACATCATGGGAAAATGTAAATCAGTCAAAGGAATAAATATTCCATGGCTCTTGGTCCCGAATTTTTAGCTCTTTCCAGTCAAAAGTTACAATCATCTA
>JAUOBW010018568.1:0-10101 GCA_032360285.1 Lepidozona retiporosa | reverse complement strand
TAATAAATGTTTGTTCGTAGATATGTCCTATTGTAATTGTTGTTTATGAAAATTGGTTGTATATTTGTTAAAGGCTATAATATAACTTACTTACTTACTTACTTACTTATGGTAATCCCCACACCTAGATGCACTTATGGCAATCCCCACACCTAGTTGCACTTATGGTAATTCAACTCCATAGTATGATCGGTTGACTCAATCAATCATGGAAATTGAACTAATCGTGGGTTCGAATCCCACGCTAAAGTAATTCAATTTTTCTCTTCATTACTCAGGATACATGTGCGTGTAGTAGTAATGGCTTCTCTACATTGTGACATAAAGTTAGAAGATTAATATTGAAATGCTAGAAAGTAAAAAAGATTCTAAACTAGGTAAAAAGTTATTCAAGAAAGTTTGGTTTAGGGGTAAATTTTCCCTTGGAAAATATAATAAACAGCTATAGATTGCAATATAGTTCTAACTATGAAAATCTCCTAAAGATCTTTCCGTGGATTTACTATAAAATTAGTAATTACTTGATTTAAAAAGCGTCTTTCTTGCAACATTTGAACCCATGTCCGATCTGAAGCCCCGACCAACTGATATATAACAATCCTATGTTGAATTCCATCACATCCTAATTGTTTTAGAATATCAGGTACATGTAGTGAATTTGATGATGTCGACGAAACAATATTATACCAGAATCAAGACATTAAACAAGGCATTAAATCATGTCTTAAAATAACAAAAAATCAACCATTCAAGAGTCCACCCACGTCACCACAGAGAATGTTGAGCTCGAAAAGACAACCCGAGAAAAACGAAGAGTTAAAGCAGACACCATTTCGCATGTCACCGCCAAGCGTAGCATGCAGTCAATACAATTCAAAGGAGAGAGATTATTTGCCGCATAATAATGGCCGTTATAGACATCGAAGAATTTTCAATAAAAAAAATATCACAAACACAAACAAAACTATCGAAGGTGAATTTGAACTCAATCCAGACCAGAGGTATGTACACTATATAACAATAGAAGTTGTAAGTATAATTATATGCATGGATATAAACTATACGATATCATCTGAATGAAGAGAAAATATATTCCATATTTTGAGTGCAAAAACTCAATATTATTTTTGATTGGAATCATTGAAATACTTGATTTTGATTGGTTAAGAACGAGAGTGCAAATATGAGATCCAATAAGTGTGACCACATTTTCAATTGATCATCAACAGTGAATGAAGTTATGAATTACATTTAATTAAAAAAGTAAATAATTTAAAATGAGAACCTAATGATAAACAATATTTAACTCACCTAAAGGCTCGTTAAATATTTTGATAAACATAAAAAACTCGAAAAAATATTGGCCATATTTTTCTCAAATCTCTTGATAACTACTACAGGTTTGGATCGATTCCACAGTTTTCTTTAATAGTCTTGAGTTTGTAAATAGGGTACCGCTTTAGAGTCATTTATTCCCCTATAGGTAAACTAAAATAAAACGAGAATTCCGAATCCGCTAGTTTTCCGGACTGACTTTTTAAAAAAACAATTCTTAATTTGAAATGCTCTTATTGCGAAACGAAATTTGATAATTGAAGTCTATAAATTGTATATCAAAGATATTTTGAAGATGAATATTTTGAGGATGATTTTCTTCAAAACCACCTACCCCCTTGCCTACCCCTTTGCCTACGTACCCTTTGACTTCTTATCCCGCAACAACAAAAACCTTTTTTGAAATCGTGGCAGACCATCTCGGTCCGGGAAAGTTTACAAATTAGCTGAAGTTTCGCAAAACTGAAGATATATATGTATTTTAAATGTCCCCTATTAAAATTGTTGATTTTAAAAATTCACTTTTGAAGTTATTCTACCTGTTAAACTGTAATTTGGACCCAAATTTAGAGATATACCCTTTGCAAGCCAATCCCGGACAAGTCAGGGATAAAAAATCTTAAAAACTAGGAGCATCGCGATCCATGAAAAGGAAATTAAAAGGTCAGCTCAAAAACTACGTCTAAAAACAGCATAAAAGCTTAGAATCCTCTGACACGCAAGGAGGGGTTAACAAAATTTGATATTTTTTAGGATTTTCAAAAAAAGTAAACCCGTTACAAGCCAATCCCGGACCAGTCCGGTATCAAAATTCTTAACTACTGGGAGGTAAAAATTAGCACCTAGTAGCTCCGCGACCCATAAAAAAAGGTTAACTCAGAGACTATGTTTAAAAACAGCAAAATTGTTAAAATAAGCTTTAAAACTTATGGCACGCTAAAGATTAGCAAAAAAACAATTAATAGGGGACACGCATCTTTATTTTATAAATAGCATATGAAAATGTTAGCCCTTTAGTTTAATAATTTATAACTTATTGTCTGTAGTGTTTTGATTTTTCGAACATTTAAACTAATTCTGTGTTTGTGTAAAAATATTGGGTTGACAGAATTAAAATTAAAGATTTTGGTTAATGGTATATACCTTAATCCTATGTAATATAACGATATTTTACTCTACCTTTTTTAATTATAAGAATGATTATGTAATTCATAAGTTAATTTTAAATATCCCAATTTATATATTCTGGGAAAAACTTTTTGATTTTATTTCAAAAGAGATTTTTATTGGAATATCCCCCATTGAAATGAAAAATACTATATTTTATAAGAAAAAGCATTATAACTCAATTCAATTCAATTATTTATTTAACGTTAGTTTAGACGTAGTATACAATACAATATTTTTATATCTATACTAATAAAAACTAAACAATTTTTTTTTGTTCATAATATAGACTGAGGTAATAAATTACAAATGAAATTCACAGAAAAATAAACCTACAACACAAAAAAAAAAAAAATAAAATACATAAATAATCCATAAAAAATTAACACAAATATCATTTGCAGGCACTACAGTAGCATGACTTAGCTTCCCAAGTCTTAATTTTACGTTTAAAGGATGGGATATTGGGTCATGATTTAAAGTGATTTGGGAGATAATTCCATATAATTGCGTAATGACTGCGTAATGTGTTTATCATTGGCGTGAAGATTTTACAGGGAATTATGCCAATCAAAGTTTGATATGGCTTTCCTAGTTAGGTCTACAATAACTTTATGATATGACCAAACCTCTCTTTTAAAGGGACAGGGTAAAATTAATTTCATATTGAAGTTCTGATACATCCTCAGTACACCATCTATTAGAGATCTATTGCTTTTTGGAAAACAAATTATAGCATGCTTTAAATTTGTTTTATATTTGCTTTAGTTAAAGCAGGTTACAAAGGCAATTAGCTTTCACAATTAGCTTTTGCTTAAGCCAAAATAAATAATGGGTTACACTTTATAGTATGAACACCCCACTTAACTCATCATATACGCATGCAAATAAAACATAAAGGAATCATTTACCTGTTATTGTACCGTCATATCCAGAATTCTTCTTTATTCTTCCATCAATGAAATTCTGTACACGATCCGATATAAGCCCACAAGAAATTATGATTAATGCCAAGATGCCGGTGAAGATGCAGATGTACATGAATTCTTCGGACTTCGGATCCACTAAAGTTACTGGGATCGCTTTGTCGTCAAAGATTCCAACATCACCCTGAAATCAAACAATGAAGCGCAATCACAGAATTAAATGAACATTCATAATTTATTACAAAGGGTGAAGTAATGTAAGGACGTTAAAATAATACTTTGAAATATCTTCAATTGGAGTTAAAAATAATAAATGTAAATAAATGACCAGCTAGAAACTTTTCTCGTCTAAACAAACAAATCACTATTTAAAAGCAATGAAGATTCTGAATTCATGATCTGTGGAGTTAATAACATATAATTTTAAAATTATTCAGTGGAACTATGTTTTCAAACCTATCCATCCATATGGCGTTTTCGGACAACTTGGGGAATGGTTACAAAAATATTTTATAGTGGTGGGTTCGAGTTTAAATTAGATGCATTAGTAAACTGTAAGTTCACTAAAAATATTTCATAATGACGGAAAAAATTAGGACCCTTTCAATATTTTGTGGAAACAACATGTATATTGCCGTCATATTCTGACATTATTGCTGATAAATATATTATTTTATCTCAACCCTCCCTTATTTTGGAACTCCTTTTTTGCGACCCCTACTAATTTAGGTACCTAAGGCTAGAAATTTACTAGTTCAATCTTTTATGTAAAATTTACCTAAATTAAATTAAAGTGATTTTAATTATTTTCTATTTTGCAATTTGCCACCCTATTTTGTTTATGGTTCTGTCCATGATTGAGCATAATGGCTATTCTAGGAATGGCAAATTTTTTGTATTAAAGTTAAAGTAAATCATTTAGCATAATAGAAAGTTTGTTTAGCTGTGCTATTTTCTCATAAAAATTTCCTAACAATTAAATGTAAATCATGTCTAAAAATAATTAAACAAAGATATCATTACATATTTAATAAAATTGCGCTCTTGGGATTAACTATATTTACAAAAAAAAATTATTGCAACTATGGATTACCAAAATACAAAAGATTACCATAAAACGAAACTACAATGGACTGTCTGACAATCAAAAATACGCGAACAAAAACAAATAAATTAATATTGTACGTGTGATTTGCTGATGTCAGCATTTGAGGAAACCCAGAGGAAACCTTGCTATTTATGCTAGATAAGTAATTTTAATATATAACAAAATTTGGGTAAAATACAATTACTCAGCGAGGTTTAGATTGGGTAGCATAGAACCTTAAAATTATATTTTGTGACACCGTAAATACCCTAAAAATGAAAAATGGCAAAATATTTTTATATCCTTTATTCTAGAGCCCAGAACAGAAAGAGAATAGTTATTCAACAGAACAGAAAGAGAATAGTTATTCAACAGAACAGAAAGAGAGTAGTTATTCAACAGAACAGAAAGAGAATAGTTATTCAACAGAACAGAAAGAGAATAGTTATTCAACAGAACAGAAAGAGAATAGTTATTCAACAATTTTAATTTGTCTCATGTCAAAACAGATACATGTGTTAAAAATATTAACTTCAAAATCTCACCAGTATTCACGATAAGATTATGATGTTTTAAAAACCGGTTTATGATGGAAGGATGCTAAACATATTTTAAATGAAATTATAAAGAAATATTGTTGCCATTGTCCGTAAAAAGAGACTAACTTATGGTTTGGTCATGCCTCCCGTCTACTAGAGAGTATCTTTGTAAGGAAGTCTTACAAAGAAGATTTTAACGGAGAAAGACCGAAAATATACCCTCCAAAGCGTTGGGTTTATTAAATAAGGGCTGATACTGAACTATATGTATACCGACAGCTGAAAAATGTCTTTGGGAAAAACAGCTCAAACTCAAAACAGAATAATGTTATTATTCCAATTCCAAAAAATTTAGAAAGAACAATATTTAAAAAAAGCAAAGTCACAAACATTTTATTTTTAAATGTTCTATAAAATCCAATAAAATTCGAAATACTACATTTAATTAAAAATTCGGACACAGTTTGGATGCAAAAATCTAGAAGCTTTCTTAAAAGTTATCTATAGAATAAAACAAATATTTTGTGACAAGATGGAGCTCATAGAAGGCTAGGTGGGTAAATACCCCTAATCTTATTTGCTAAAGATTTTTATTTTATTGGCATTAAACATATATATGCGGTAGGGAATATATATAACTTTAAGGAAATATATACATTATAAGAGAATTATTGAGTGAAACACCAAACATTATATGTCTTAAAACCTTTATAGTATCCTTACAGTCAATTTGCCATTTTAAAACACTCAATATTAAAATTTTGAAGTGTCGTTTTCTTTCGTCCAGCCTACACCTTTCAAAAATCAGTCACATACAAAAAAATAATTTTAGTGGATACATAGGCACTGAAATACATAATTTGAGTTTAATAAATGGTTAAAAATAAAGGTTATAGATAAACTGTTTTGAAAGAGTTAAAGTTTTATGTCCAAATTTCGATAGAATAGGATTTGATAATAGGATAAAAGTTAGATAAATTAATACCCTGCTGTTAAATTTTATATTTATTGAGCTGGGAAGTATCGATTTTCTGTCCGGAACTTCTGTCGACACTGAATTATGCATCTGATTAGGTGATATATAAAGATAACCAATGAAAGCTATTGGCGCATACGAAAATTATTTGATCTGGTGGATTACCATGCGGCAAACCAATAACAACAGTTCCAGAATACTAATTTGAAACAAATTATAGGCTATAGTACTTACTACTCCACTTACATTTTTTACCTCTGAGATCAAGTAATGAGACCTCATTTCAACTTCCGCATCTTTGTTTGCTTCATTGTATGCTTTTTTACATCTTTGCCAATCTGTCGCGTTGATTTCATAGGTGGCTGTACAGCGTTTTCTATCTCGAACATGGTAGAAATGGATACCGTACGACTCACCATTATCGTAGATTCTCTGCACCACCCAAGGGACAGGGATATGTTTCAAATAATCTTTGTTGAATACAGGAAGGTTTTCTGCATCCATTGCGAATCCTATGAATTTTAATTAGAGGTTATGTTACATTAGTGTATTTATGAAAGTCATCTTTGAAACATTATGCGCAATTTAATTCTTCCTGTAAAATACCCCAGGGAGATGGGAATTACTCGGGGAGGAGAGAAATATTCCGGGGAGAATTCCCATCTCAAGGGAAAAGATTCATGGTAAAGTATCCTACCCGAGGGCCAAATTTTATTTCTCAAATATGTACTTATATGCAGGTAATTGTTTGCTATATGCATTGAATTGAATAAGCAGATGTGAAATTTAATTAAAGTTCATTAAATTGAAAAAATCATGATTTAGAAGAATAAAAATTAAATTCGAATTCGTGAAATAAATAATACGTTTAAATATACCTATCACTGTTCCTGTAGCTACTAGCATCATTATTGTATCTTCATTTTCTGCAGCTGAAATAGAGAAAATAAAACATATTTTAGAGAGTCCATAACGCATTGGACTCGTATATTTTCTATGCATTCTATTTTCCACGATACTGCTGTGTCGGTGTAACATAATGATGACACCCTTAAACAATGACTCCCCAATCATTCTTTATCAGTAAATAGTAACTTTTCAAGTCATAATTGATCAGTAAATAATAACTCCCCTTAGTAAATAATAACTCACCTGCTGATATTTTCATTATTTTGTTTCCTGACATGTAAAAATCACTTTAAAACCTACAGTCATGGTCATAACATATTGCCACATCCCGACATTTCCGTTAATTTTAAAATATATGCACCAAAAGTGATATTATTTATTTTATCGTAATATCAAAGGTTTGAACGACAGTGTAACGGTAGTGTAACGGCAGTTAAGACTATTATTAAACTAAGAAAATTTGATTGTGTATATCAACTTTTGTCGAATTCAGGGGAAGGGCTGAGGTATTACCACATATATCGTTTTTACCAAATGTTTTTTATAATTATTCTACATTTTTTTAAACAATATCGTTTGCTACAGGTGTTAATTTACTTTATTTGTGTCAAAAGATATATCCATTATTGTACTGAATAAACCTAAATGCGGTAGTGGCTGGGTGGTTAAGGCACCGGGCTCCCGACCCAAAGGTCGCGGGTTCGAATCCTGTATTAACCACTTTGTTGAACTTCTCATACGCCACGTCCCTGGGAGAACCGCACTTAGTTCTCTCGTGAAGTAAATGCATATCGAATAATTGTTGTCATGTTTCGAGAGAAGGTTAGAAGCAGGGTTGTGAGACTTCGGTACTTTGGTAACCCGATGGACTCTAGTATATATTAAATCCTTGAATTGGGTGAAATTCAGTATATAAAAAAATACCTGTAATATTTTCATAGCTAAATACCTATTAAAATTTTGATATTATATTACACAAAGGATTTAGATAGAAAACCATTGGAAAAAAATGGTTTGAATAATATTTTAATGTATTTTTATTTTTTTTGCTTTTATTTGCTAAAGTTAAAATTTGGTTTAACATTGCACACTATTTAGTTTAAAGGTGCCCATATACGAAAGCCCTACTAGTCAAACTCGCTTATTTGTGGAGAAGTGTCTGCGAGATGGATTTCACCCCTTATATGCTATGATAACTTTTCCAGCACGCTTAGAATGGCCAGCCCTCACTCCATCATATATACGATGTGAAAATTAAATTAAATTGTGATATATTAGGGAGTTTAGCATGGGTCCTATAAAGGGCACAGGGCGCTGTTTTCACAAGGTAACACGGTGTGGTATCTATCTTTTACTGACTACAAAAATCCTTAAGGTATTAAAATCGGTTCAACAACCCATTTACCGACGAAAAAATATCGATGGACCTCTGGATTAGCGATTTAATGAAAGACAATATTTAGGAACACAATTGATTGATAAGATAAATTGCGAATAGTCTCAGGTTACTTGATTACTAGATCCACTGACTGGCAAATCTAAACACTATATCAGAAAAGGCAGTGTAGGTCTGAGCCTAACATCATTCAAGCATATACTGATCCAATAGGAATAGCCAGGGTAATGAAAGCTGATCGATATTATTCATTAAAAGAAAATCTACAGCATGGAAGTGTTACATAAGTATCCTACCGTATGGGGTTCCCATATTAGCTAGAATTGTCTTATATGCTGCAACGTCCTTCGTCAAATATGCTACCTAATGAAAATAATATTATATTATTAAAGGCACCTCTAATGAATCTTATATTTACCTATTGATATATATTGAAGGTGAAATCCTAATACAGGAGGGTGCCAATATATTGTCGCATACCAACATTTTTCTAGTACATTGTTTATTATGAATGTGTATGACATATCGCAATACCGCTACGCGTCTTCAAATATCACATTGCTCGACAGAATAAATTATGATATCCGATTATATTTAGGGAGTGGACATTATTTCTTCCGGGTACCGGGGCGGAAGGGATCAGCCCCGGGTATGAAAACTTTCATGTCCCTAATACCGGGGTATGAAAACTTTTTGTTAGTGCTTACCGGGGTATGAAAACTTCAAGAGTAGTATTTGAGTGATATCCGGGGTACCGAAACCTTTTTGGTTCCTCTGTCCAGGGCCACCGCGGGGTTAATAACATTATACCAGACAAGGGTAAACTATAGAAACATATCTGGCCCAGGCTATTTTAAACAAAAACTACCTTAATTGTACTTCGATTTTGATAAACAATTTACACAGGTAGACCATCATCTAATCTACATTTTGAAAAAAAAAATGGAAAAAACATAATGGCGGAAAAAATGATGACGTCAGCATGTAGTTGCCAAAATGCCGTTATTTTTTAAATGGCTCTGAAATATTTTTCTCAATAGATTTTTGCATGCAATTTTCGGCATATGAAAGATAAAGGATTATATTTACTAAAAATCGTTTTTTTTGATAAAAACAGAGTTCAAAATGGCGTAATTTGAGTCAATATAAGGAGCTGATTTTTAGCCCAGAACAAGCTTATTGTAGGATATATGCTGAGAATTTCAGCCTGATATCCCTTATGGTTCGAAATTTATCCAACTTCAAATATTTGGGCCCAAAACAGATGCCGAGTGCCCGAAAACGGAATTTCGGACAAGAACTGAACTTTAGGACACCTAATTTGGCTGAAATTTAGCACACCCCTTCTACTAGGTAGATTGAACATATTTGGAAAGTTTTTTAAATCAAAATTGTTAAAATTACCCTAAATATGGGCCTTTTAGTAAAAAAATAACAAAAAATGCTGACACACTGCTGACGTCATAAATCCGTTATTTTTTACAGCTAACAATATTAAATAAATTGGAAATATTTGAGGAAGGACTGAACAACTACTATGCAAAGGATTATAATGCATACCTATATAATATTAAGTTATTTAACCAGGAATTTTGCCTATTTTTTGGCCAAAATATCACTACTGGGCCCCGAAATCAGTCGCGCTGGGTCAAAATTAAGTCACCGGTAAACAAAGTTTGTTTGCACATAAACCGCTAAAATTTCAGGAAAAGTCACACCAGCCAGCCAGACTCCGGTTACACCGGTTAATTTACAGGAGGGGGCTC
>JAUOBW010018457.1:0-10106 GCA_032360285.1 Lepidozona retiporosa | reverse complement strand
TGAAATGCATTATTTAGGTAATTTAAAAAATAATGTACCAGGGTGACAATTTTATTTTCGCCCCGGTGCCCCAAATGCAGCACATTTATGGTGCCCTGATTTTTGCAGCAGAAAAATATTATTTTCTTCACAAATTTCTCAAGTGATGCTTAGCCGCTTTTCTGGTACATAATTTGATACTGATCATTTTTAGCTTTAAAACCTTATGCTGAATATGAGTCGTGATGTTTTTCTAAATCAGGATTTTATGCTGAAGAACATTCTGGTTCTGCGAAAGTCTCAAAAACGTACTGTTCTTGAGTTTAAAAATATTCAAAATTTGAGTAAAAATCACGTGACTACAATAACTTGAGAACCATTCACTTTCAGCATAAACTTCTGATATGTCAGCATCAAATATACCGTTTTACAATGTCAGATTCAACGTTCGAATTCAACAAATTCGAATAATCATTGAATTAAAACTGACGTCAGAAGACAATAAAAAATAGATTTTAGATAATTAGTAATATTTGAGATATCAATTAAAATGTAATTTCATCATAATACAGTATATTTACGTGGCCAGATAAATAGTTATTGTAAATTTCATTAAATTTTGACAATAAATAATAGAGATATCGCTGAAAATCATATAGGGCACTAAAATAAGAAAACCGTAAACAATTTTAAAAATATTTAGAGCCCAGTATATTTTAATGTATACCTATGTAATGTAATTAATAATGTAATGTAATACCTTCTTGCTTTCAAAAAATTACCAAAACTGATTAATTATTTTATAAGTTGTCACAATACTAAGGTAAACATTTTTAACGTTGCTCTAAAAAAAATTTTAAATTCGAACGTCAACTCTGACATTGTAAAACGGTGTATTCTGTACCAGAAAAACATCACTTGATAAATTTTTGATCAAAAAAATATTTTTCTCCTGCAAAAATTTGGGCACCGTAAATGTGCCCCAGTTAGGGCACCGGGGCGAAAATAAAATTGTCACCATGGTACATTATTTTTTAAATTACCTAAATAACGCATTTTAAAAATAAAATTGATTTTAAACAAGTATGTGCACACGGGAGTAAATATCGGAA
This sequence comes from Lepidozona retiporosa, assembly GCA_032360285.1. Lineage (NCBI taxonomy): Eukaryota > Metazoa > Mollusca > Polyplacophora > Chitonida > Ischnochitonidae > Lepidozona > Lepidozona retiporosa. The sequence continues at coordinate 9,015 of JAUOBW010018457.1, read as the reverse complement.
CAGTGGGACCAAAAATAACCCATTTGCACTGTTAAAGCTGTTAAAAATCAAGCATATCCTTTTTGATATTTCGTTTAATATTAATTTAATTGCAATTATTTACACCCCTGGATTTTCGTAAAATGAAGTGTGATAACTTGAAAAAAAAATCTTTTTGGAAAAAGTTAAGTACACTTTCAAGTAACAGTTCTTTATGCTCCTTCGAAAAACATCTTTCTACAATTATATCAAAAAGTATCCCCTAATATACCCGCCATTAAGAAAACACGCCAGTATGGATTTATTTTCTTGGGGTCCATAGCTAGGTTGGCTTGTACTATTATAAGGAACATTTGTGCTCAATTCCATGTTTTTACCATAAAAGCCACAAGTTGTCCATTATTTCACACACTACAAGAAAATATCAAGTATAATTGGTACCTTTCCACCAGGTCTATATTGATGAGGGACTTTTTAAAGGTATGGTGGGCGTTTGTTTTCCATTTTCAAGGCGTATTTTTTAAATTCTTGCTCTATAACAGCGATGTTTTGTTTCAGTTCTGGTTGCGTGTTTAGAGCATTGTTTTTTACCCATGGTGCATTTTGAGGGCGTTATTGTTTCTTATTCTGGTTTGTGAGTCTCAACGCGAATTAACCCTATTCCGTATGGGGGGGGGGGTAAATCTACCCCCGTCATAAAAATTGAATAAAGACGGCTATAAACCTATATCCAAATTGACCTTATACACACGTTTAAATATCATAAACAAATGTTTAAATCTAAATCCTTACCATCAAATCAAAGACATGAATTAAAACTCCAAAACTCCATCAAGATTAAATGAAAGAAAATTAGTATTCAGTAATCGTATTGTGGACTGGTTGAACCTGATCCCTGTCATAAAAGGGATATATATCCTGTGTACTTCAATTATCGATTTCCTACCTAGCTTAATGTAATTTATTTATTTAATTTTATAATATTTGATTGTGTTACATAATCTTGTGTTACATATGTTTTAGGCATGGCCGATCATTAAATCAAGTCTCTGCATATTTTATAAAGCTGGAGTAAGTAGTGATATTTTTATTCCCCCTGCATGGATTTTCCCTAGATTTTATAAGAATTCCTCTACTGTATATAGATTTTTTGAACAATTGAGGCACAATTTTGAAAAATAGTCTTGGTGGTTATTGGACATTTTTGGTCTAAAAACAACATTTTTGAATTGTTGTTTTCGTTAACCATTCTATTTTTATTTTTTTTAGATTCCGCATGAAGTTATAAATCCATAGGATCTTTTGACCCATGTGGTCATATGCTCTAAAAATATTGTATTTTCATTATTGAGCCCGAATTTTGACAAAGCGATGTTTTTTGAAGAAATTTTGTCAATCATTTTTGAGTATGTTAGCCAGGCACCTAAACGTTAAAATGTCTGTAATGTGAATATTTATTTTTTCAGTCCAAAGAATCGCTCTATTGGATGTCATTTAGTTGATAAAGATGATGACAGCTTAATGAAAATTAAACGAATCAAGGTAACTTGTTGTTGTTGAGATGTCTGTTTTCTATGATATCATAGCTTGGTCGTTGGGCATAGGTTACTGAACATAATATGACCAGGTTGCGTTTGTGAGCCGGATGTCTTTCCTGACATCTCAGCCAATAATTCAGTATAAATATTAAATAATATACCAAGAAAACAGTCACAACCCTAGTTATTCAGTGCCCATTGCAAACACTTCATATATATATAAAAAATGAATCAAGATAATTTATTTTTTCATTCTAGCATCGTTAATATAATTTGATCCCCAGTCATTTTCCCATTTCGCAATTAGTTCATTGCTTTTGCCTGACTTTTTGTATGAAGAAAATTTGTAATTTGCTTAAAATAAATATGTTGGACTCTCTAATAATTTTTTGAACTTTAGTTTAAACCATTTTTTTGTGACTGAGTGGCCTACCAATAAAATATTCACCATACTAGTTCTAAAAGAATAAATTGGCTATGCAAAACATGGTAGAATGGTGTTAGTCCCTGAAAATTATATAAATAGCGAATAGATGAAATCCAAGGTCTTGCGAATCAAACAATTCCTTATTGCTTCCTCATGTAAGCGATGTTACAATTCCTCCAAACTCTCTACTCTAAAATAAAAATACTCTAAAATATAAAATGCACTGAAATAAAATAAGGTTGGAATTGTGATTAATTAAATTCATAATTTAAGGACTTCCAAAGTAACTAAATTTGTTTCAATAATAAATTCATAACTTTATTTAAAAATAAGCTGTTTCCGATGTTTATTTCGTGATCTACATAATGTTTTACTTATTTGAATTATGTTTTATAAGATATAATAATCTCATGAATAAGCGGAGAATAAAATATCATGTGTGTGAAGTGAATAACTTTCGTGTAAAATCTGCAAGTGCATATTTATGCTAACAGCTATTGTTTAAACCAGCTATCAAAATATGTTTTTACTAGTCTGTCTCTCGGATTTACACATGTTTCGTGAATTCCTGTAAATTCAGAGACAGACTAAACTAGTCTACATTTCCTCGTGTAAGTGATTATAGATTATTTAGATATTGCAACAGAGTTGAAATCATTTTTTTTATGGTGCTGAAATATAAAGCTTGGCATTCATAAAACATATATCTGTTATAAAACATATATAACCTGATACGTCGAAGTATTACTAATTTTGATTGGGGTAAAGCATTTGCAAATCTCAGCGTTAATGACCAAGTCGAAATATTTAATTCAACTTTATTTAATATTTTCAGAAATTTTATTCCACATGAAGTAATAAAATGTAAACCAAAAGATCCCCCTTGGATTAATAGTCAGATAAAATCTGCTTTAAGGCGTAAAAACTGTACTTATAAGAAATACATTTCTGGCGGTCAAAAGATAAAACTTCCCTCTAATCGAAGCAAATGATCGAGTTTCTAATTTAATATTAAATTCGATAGAAAGTTATCTTGTAAAAATGGGGAACAAACTAAACGATCCTTCAACCACATCTAAAGCATATTGGTCTATATTGAGACGTTTAATGAGTTCTTTTCAAAGTAATGTACAACCATAGATAATGGAAGTGTACTACCTGATCTTGTACTAATCGTCAACAGAGAGTTTTTCTCAATGGACAATCTTCTTCTTGGTTTGGCATTAACGATGGGGTACCACAAGGTTATGTGTTAGGTCCTTTATTATTTTTAATTTACATAAATGACCTTTCAAATAATATTAAATATGTATCCACAGCGAAATTAAATTCAGATATATATTTCAATGGAAAATGTCTTTTAATCCTGACTGACCCAAATAAAAACAGGCCACAGAGGTTGCTTTTTTCCTGTAAGTGTAATCCAGTTGTACATCCGTCTTTAACTTTCAACCAAGCCCCAGTTAAAGTTGAACCAGTACAGAGATATTTAGGTTTGAATCTTGATGTTAAAACTTAATATTAAACCTCATATTGAATTAAAAAAAAATAAAAAAATACAAGGTGTTGGTCATATTAAGAGATTGTTTAACTACCTACCAAGAAAGTCGTTAATCCCAATTTATACTTCATACGTAATACCGCATTTAGACTACTGTGATGTGATTTATGATCAGCCTCATAATGAGACTTTTAACACTTAGAATCCATCAAATATAAGGCAGCTTTGGCGATTATAGGAGCTATAAAAGGGACATCGGACTTGAAAGTCTTTGTGATTGGCTGAGATATCGTAGATTAGTTTATTTTTACAATATTGTCCACGGTAATTGTCCGCAATATTTATCCGAACTACTACCCGGAAAACAGGTATCAGATAACCTCCAACGTGCAAATTTATTTTATGAAATTAACGCTTATACTTACTACTATTCAAACAGCTTTTTTCCCTTTTGTATCAGAGTTTGGAACCAACTTGGATTTTATTTACGTAATTCAGCGTCAGTTTCAATTTTTAAAGCTTCGTTATTAAAATTTTATCGTCCGAAACCTGATCCGATTTATAATATATTAGACCCAAGAAGACTAAAGTTAATTACACGCTTACTGGTTGGATTGAGTCACCTAAGATATCATAAATTTAGGCATCATTTTCTAGATACCATAAATCCACTTTGTAGTTGTAATATCGAAAGCGAAACTACCTTACACTGTCTTTTTGCACTGCTCCTTCTATACTGACATAAGAAAAACACTTCTTGACAAAATAATTCAATTAATAGGGCCTATCTCGAATCTCTCCGACAATAACCTAGTCAAACTCCTTTTATACGGCGATCATTGTTATAGCTTAGAGATAAATGCATCGATTCTTAACTGCACTATTGAATACCTAAAAAAGTCGCAGAGATTTGATATTCCCCTACTGTAATGTTACCTCGCACCTTATCATAAAATTCTTATTTTATTTTATTATGTTTAATTTTTGTCAGGCTTCTGCTAGTAAGTTATATTTTTACAGTAGGAGCTTTATCTATAGAAAAAAAAAAGTTCTATGTTTTATCTGTTTTTCCTATTAGCCCAGGGCTATTTTTTATATGGAAAACTTGGGGGGGTCGGAATTTGCCCTCTCTGTATATTTTGATCTTTTAGTGGTATTGTCCTATAACTTTGCAACAATTTACATGTGAATGTAAGGAACCGTTTTCAAAAAAAATGGATTCCCTCACATTTTATTTTGCTGGCGTTATTATTATGTATTCTGAACTTGAGAAATTCGCTAATTTTTGCTTTTAACTTTGAGAAGCGAAAATGTAACTTTCAAAGGTATTAAACATGTCAAGTTATGTTTAAATTTATAAAGGATACATTAGTTATTAACAAATAATGCAGCTGCAAATACCTCTTTTACGTCAAACTTAAAAAATTGTGGTATTTTAGGGTTCAATTACGTATAACGAACCTTTTTACGCATATAAATTAGGGAAAATTAACACAATGGGAGGAATCCGCCACACCCGTCTATAGTAGGGATAATCAGTTTGGCCCAGTAGTAAAAATCATATAAATGAAGAGGAAATAAAGTTCCTACACAAAATAAGAAAAAGGAACACGAGAAGTGTGGTCAAAAGGCTCCAGAGTATAGCTAATGAAATAGAGTTTGAAGGGGTGAAATAGTAAATCATTACATGCGTCATGTTTTCACCACATTTATTATTCCGTATAGAATATTGTAAGTGTAGTAAAAATAACGGTTTTACAATTTATAATCAAAATACAGTGTTTATCTAAAAAAAAACATATAATTAAATTTAATAAACTCTAAATATATTGACGACGCGATAATAAAGTACTCAGACCGCTCTTATTAGAACTTTCTGGTCTGTGGGTTACGAGTGCAAAATAAAATAAAATCAGATGTGTTAATATAACGAACTTAAAAGTTGGTAAATACGATTTTGAAAACAGAATATTTCGCAACAATCACACATTCTGGCTGAAATTGAGACCCGCAAACTAATTATGAATGAGAATTTTCACGATAAAACGAACTATAACGCCTATTCTCTCTTATTTGATTGGTAAAAGTTATATATGACGGTCACTTGTTTTACATACAATTTCTAATTCATCTTTAACATTCTAAAGCTGGAGCTAAAGTTTTGTCAAGTGGGTTGTTAACAGCATTAACTTTATAATACTTGTGGTGACTTGACGTTCGATTTTTTGTAAAGTATTTTTGAAATGAAAATGAAAATATTTTCTTTCCGAGATTGTAGATGCACATTGATAACAATTTTTTTTTTAATAAAATATTTTTCTAAAATGGCGGTAATCTTAGATGGTGTTATTAATAGCATTTTTTTTAAAAAAGTTTTTTTAAATGGTTATAACTTTTGATAAACCTAATCTTTTTATTCTTTAAAGTGCATTTCACAAAGAAAGAAGCAACGTTTTTTAAAAATAAAAGAATTCAAGATGGTAGATATTTGCGTCCAAACTCTATTATTATTATTGTAAAAAATCAATAAAATCGACCACGGACCCCCACAAAATGTTTAGAATGCTGATTTATTAATTTTATTTAATTTTCTTACAGTTAATCAATAGTTATCGAACATCAAAATTCTGGGCTTCGAGCAGGACCTTACTTGCCCGAAAACGTCATAAAAATAATGTTTGGGAATCGCGATATGGCTGACATTTCGTACACTGTACAAACATATCAGGAAATTTAGTTTTTACAAATATCGTCAGTTCTACCTCCCGATATAATGTATTTGAAAAAGAAAATCACAATCCTTCAGCTAAATATAATTATTCACACAATCATTTGAATATTATATATAGACATAAATTATAAATATATTTCGTCCATTCCCAATAAAACAGACACATTTTGTATTATTTTAAATACCTTAAAAATGTGAATATTATTAAACTACGCTTAAGAAAAAAAAAGAAAAATGTTTTGCTCATAAAAATAATAAAATGTAAAGTCAGTTATTGTGGTTTACAACACCGGTAGAAATAACGCCATGCTTTCCCATTCTCGGGCTGTAATTGAAATGCTGATATATAGTATCCTGGTCTACTACATTTTACATGATGCCTATCTAAGTAAGCGGTGTTACCCTGATTCTTGTCCGTACGTCCGTTATTCTGGTATTCTGTGTGTGCGTCGTAACAGTCAGACTTTTTACCAAATAGGTACATACATGTTTGAATATATCGGACATACGATCGTTTAAGCGGATTTCTTTGAAGTTCGAACGATGTCAAATAGCCTTGGGTTCCTTTACATGCTTCACAGTCTACTCGTTGGCGATCTAAGTAAATTGGTCCCCCTTTCAATCCAGTCTCTGTATAATCATTGTATGTTGTTATAACTTCGGCTCCATTGGTATCTATCTTGCTACAGGTACCAATATATTTAATTCTAAAAAAAGAAAGTTAGTAAAATATTTAGGTGACATAACACGCCATTCAATTCTTACAATGTAGATGGGAATAGCACCATGGTGGGAACAAATATCAAAGTAGAATCTCCCGGCTAATTTGCTATTTTTAGGTTGGCTAGTAAAACGTGTTTGACTTTAACCTTAATTTCACATGGGCCAAATGTCTACAGGCTGTAAATAAAAGCCTTAATTTAACTTACTCCATTTTGCTCATTTAATTTTTTTTTTTATTTATTTTTTTTTTTAAATTGAGTTTTTAATTTTTATCCCATTCTAGCAATTACCCGTTCTGATGCCATTATTCACATTATTTCTTTTTGACCCAGACCTTTGATTTCACTGCTTTTTGATTTATTTTGTTTAGCTTTTACTTTAGCTGCCTCTTGCTTTGTTTGAAAATATCGGTAAAAATCACACTTAAAAAAATGGTGTCCTGTCTAAGTGTTAATTGAAAAATATTATTTCTTATTATTTGATAATTCATGATTAAATTAAATTTACCAGTTATAATATAACAAAATATATATATCCGCCAAATTCCAGTTAATCCTTAGAGTGAAAGACATAGATCTACGTTCTGCGAGATCTCTATGTTGTGACGCCTTAGCGTGAAAAATATCGCTTTAGGTAAAATATCAAAAAGCACTTTCATGTTTTACTTTTGAATTATCTTTAACCCTATTAAGACTGAGATTTTTTTCTGGTGAAGTACTGGGGGGGGGTGATTCGGCCCCCTTCATAAATCTTGATTGGAAAAAGCTATCCACTTAAAACTTTGCACAGTTGAACACTAACCTCTAATGAACATTTTAGCAAAAAATATGTTTTTTTATGACGTCAGCAATATGTACTAAAAAATAGGCAAAAAATGTATTTTTTACCTTCCTTGCAGATCTCTTATAAAGGTAGGTTGTTGAATGAATATATTTATATTTTTTTCTGTAGTAAGTCAGTTAAAGGTTATATGTTTAGGCAAAAATTTGGGGATCACATAGTAGTGACATCATACCCTCCAAAAAAAAATTTGACCAAAAAAAAAATATTTTTTTTACGCGCATTGGGTCATTTAGAGCAAAAACAATTTTTTTTTGCATATAAAAAAAATAATTTGCGACCCACCTGTCAAACGTCCCCCAAAAAAACGAAAGAATTTTAGGAAAAATCCTAAATTTTCATTAAAATTGGGTTTAAGGAAAACAATTGACGACAATATAAAAATACCGCGGGTACTTTCGCTCCCAGTATTAATAGGGTTAAAATAGCGTATATAGAATTACAGACGAACATCGGGATTGAAACTCATGAGTGGCTTAATTTTAAAATACATCGTTAAAAATCACACATGTTAAAAAATCACATTGTAAAAAAAAGGTATGTTTGGAAAATATTATTTCTTCTTCTTATTATTATAATTCATGATTAAATTGACCTTACTAGTGACGTCATAATGTGAATAAATATCCATTAAGGTAAAAATCGGAAAGCACCTCTCTTTTTGAATTTTTAAGTGGTTGAGTTTTTAAAAATATTGTTAAAAAATCAAACTTAAAAAAAAAGGTTTAAGGATTAATTGGAGAATATTATTTCTTATTATTTGGTATAAATCATGAGAAAATTGAGTTTATTACTTATAATCTGACAAAATATCATCGTTCCACCAACTTGTCTATTAAACCCTTAGAGCGCGAAAGACGTAAATGTACACCCTGAAACCTCTATGTGTTTGTGACGTCATAAAGAAAAAATATCCATTCTGGTAACATTTTTTATATTTTTCTCTTGAATTATCTTTAAAACGGCGCTTACAGAATCACACTTGAAAAATAGTGTGCCGTCTAAAGGGTTAGTTGGAAATATTGTTTCTTATTAAATACGCAGAGTTCCTGTCTCGTAATAAGCATGTGCGTGAATGTAAAAAATCAATATATATATATACACTCCACACCCAAACACCCCAAATCTCACAACTTGGCAGTTTTGTTTTTTATCTTGAATGGTCTATATGATAAATAAATAAAAAAACTTTTAAAAAAATATCCCCTCTTCGGGATCTCTTCTTTGTCTATTTTCTCTCGAACTTATCAAGTATCATAATATGACAGATCTTTCA
>JAUOBW010018346.1:0-10106 GCA_032360285.1 Lepidozona retiporosa | reverse complement strand
AAATGTGGGTCCTTGTTATAACTAATAAATAAGGTAGTTAATTTATAACATTTAATTTATGCAAAATTTGTTAAAATATTGTAAAAATTTAGCTCCACTGCGATGACCTTAAAAATATGGAAAAATATATGTTTATACATATTTTTTTTTAGAATATGCAAATTTAGAATGTATTTGATGAGAAAAACTAATTTAAATAAGTAAATTAGCAATTTTGAATTTTGACCTACATGCTAACATTTGTGTGAGCCTGCCCAAATGATTATAACCGTCTGTAACCCATGATATCATAGTTAGACTAACGTATTTTAATAGACACTGATTGTTTATGAGGTGTTTATTGCAAAGCAGACGTTAATAAATGTTTATGATTGAGTTAAAAATTCTAGGAAATGTGTAATGATAGATTATGGGCAGAACGTACCAAACCAGACACACATAGATAATATATAGAGTTAAACTTCTAATCGCAAATAACTATTATAATATCACGGAACTGATCACCATGAAAATTAACTTTTTCATGTAAAAAAGAAATGCTTACCCTGTATCCACCCAATATACTGTAACCCAAACTGTTTAACGCAACTACAACATATGGGTGTTTATGATCCACATGAGAGAATAATGCCGACGTATTTGTATCTAACAGTTTACTTTCATGTTGTGCGTTTATATTGTGAAGCCAAACCTCATTTTGACCAAGATGTATAAAATGTGTAGAAGAAACCATCACTGTCCTTTGCAGCTAAAGTAAAGAAATTATCATTTGATGTATAATTATATATATATTCATTGTGCCCCCTTCCCTGCTACGTGAAGGAGTGCTTTTCTTGGAGAAAGATAATTTTATTGGGGAGTTCGGCATTTTTGAGCTGAATAGGGGAGGGGACAACTCTACATGGTCGCCAATTTTTTAATGTCAATTTATTGTCAAAATAATAAAATGATATGTATTGAAATGTAAAAAAAATCAATCGATAGTGGTGTATCATGTGAAATATTTTTCTAAAATTATATTTACTTATTTAAAGGATAAAGTTTTCTTACTTAACAGTTGTTTTGTTGACTGGTGTCGAATGAGGATGACTACAAACAAGGATTTGTGCCAAAAATATGCGCTAAATTTTCCTCTTACTTCAAGAAAATTTTCAAAGAAACAAGCACTTAGTGACTAATGAACCCCCAGAATTCATTAGAGAAACAACCATCAGAGTCAACCTGACACCTTCACAACTATTTATTTTAACTACTTGAGAGTATATTCTATATATTTTGAATAATAACCGTATTATATATTTTAAAATCAAGCAATTTGATAGGCTGAGAGCTTTCAGCCTATAACTCGAGAACTAGAATTTCCGGACATGCGGTTTTCGCAGGATGGTAAAAAATCACCCCTATTAACATCATGCAAAATATTTTAAAAATTTAATGAAAGTTTTTTGAAAAAATCTCAAAATACCTCATTTTTGGCAATATTTGGGCATGGCCTGGGCCCCTAGAATTTTTTTCAAAAATCTGACTGGCACTTGCATCCCCTTATGATCCTATGACTTCATATAAAATTTCAGAAAAAATATAGAACGATTTGAGAGAAAAATGACCAGAACAAATAACGGACAGACAGGGGCGATTTGATAGGACCCTTATAAGCTTAAGGTAGCAGATTTAAATAACATTGAAAAATGTTAATTTTAGGACTAAAAAGTGCTGGTGACGAATGGACTCACGGAATAATTAAATAAACAAAGTCAAATAGATTTATTAAAATACTAAATAAACAAGCAGAGATTGGTCCTGAGAACTGCTTAATAATGGCCAGTAGCAGAGATTGGTCCTGAGTATTAAAACTGCTTAATAATGGCCAGGGAATGGTCATTATCATTGGTTGGCAAGTCCCTAGTGTGTGACCACACGGTTTTTGAGAAAATTGAAAAAACATCATTTTAGGGCCAAATCATGAAGTTTTTCGGTCCCAGTACAGTAACATGTGCTCGTACGGGTCAAAAGAAGATTATAGCATCGTTTTCGAGAAAATTAAAAAGTGTCATTTCAGAAAATCAGAAAAATTCTTAGATCAGTTTAGCATAAAAATCGTACAAGGACCTTTTTCCCTTCTGGGGTCCAAAATGACTCTGAAAAACGGTAATGTTCTTTATGAAAGTGTTTTTCTTGTGTTTCACATATTTTCATTACACATGATGTAACATTTTTATGTAATAGAGGAATAATCACAAAATTTAGAACAGTATAATTATTTGGCAACTTTGAATTATAGTTAACCTAAATTTAACCATGCGATTTGTTTTAATTTAATTTGAGTTCAAATTTAAAAGAAACAGTGTGAGTATGTAAATATGGAGACTTTTTAGCAGAAATAAGAATTTTGAGAAAGCATTAAGAAATAAAATAAAAATCTGATTTTTTATGGAATCTGATCCGTTAATGGTCCGGGAAACGAAAAATAGCCAACTTGCTTTAAAGGTGGTCCAAATGTTTAGAAATAATATTTTCAAACTTCATACAAAATTTTAGCATATATATGGAGCAACATTTTTCCAGAAACATTGAAAAATCTAATTTTTGGAGAGGAAATTACTAGTTTAGAAAACACAAATTTTCAGCGTGTATGCCTATCTTCTTTTACAGTCTTACGCCTATTTTACATGCTATCCTATTCCCCATATTTTGCTCTAGTTTTACGCAAAATGAAAAAAAAAAGTTCCCATTTAGGGGCCTAGGACATGAAAAAAAATATTTACGAAACATCAATTGTACTTGGCCTTACCTTAATTGTATTATTGCGCAAGCTCGAAAACGCGCGAAGAGTTACACCAAATGGATGTTACACCAAATGGATGTGAAAAGTGCCTACTTGCACGCTCCAATAGAACCTGACATGGCACAATAAATTTATTTTAACGTAATTGCTGAAATTATCACTCTCCTTCTCAGGTACACAATTTTATTTGCATTCATGTTTTGTTAATGATGTTAGTAGGATATTAACTAATAGATTCTTATATTTGGAAACACGATTGCTTGCGCAAACCTTTAGAATAAAATTTATTTTGGATTACGATTTACGAGTTATTATGAGTAATTTCTAGTAAATGATATTTTATATATTTATTATATCTGTGCCCTTAATAAGAGCCTTTACCCCAAATACACACCATCCAGGTATCATGGTTTGCGTGAAATTAGGCTGATTCTGCAAATTTTGCTGGCCATTTTTTTTTTTTAGGATCGTAAACATGGGAGAGCAAAACACAAAAAAATGTTTGCTTCAAAATAATGTATTATTTTTACATTATCAGGATTTCAATTTAATTTTCTGTGACTGGTCCCAGTTAATACTGAGAACATATTTCTATCAAAGTTTGTGATTTGCAGCAAAACAAAGCAAGAACAAGACTGGCGAACATGTGCACCAGATTATACATAAAATTTATTTAAAAATCAGAGCTTCACTGGTTACCCTAGATATTACTTATTTCTAAACATGTCCAGTTAATTAAAAAAGTAACCAACAGTTATAATATTCTACAGGGTGGTAATTAAATCATGCAAAAGTTTAAAAAAGTTTAAAACAATTTATAGCTATGTTTTCCAGAGAATAGAAAATGTTTAAAAAAAAATTGCATCTGGTAACGAAAATCTAGAATTTTCAAAACGTGCCAATATAATAGGTCAAAAGAAGCTCTCTATGGAGATTAGCAGCAAGACAATGCACGAAATAGACCGGGAAACATGTGCACCAGATTTTCCATAAACTTTGAATAAAAATCAGAGCTTTACTGGATCATTCAAAATTTTAAAAAATTATAGCACCGTTTTTAAGAACATTAAAAAATGTAATTTTTAGTGTATTTTTTCAATTTTTAGAGTCTCTCCAAAACGAGAATTTTCTACAGGTGCCCATATGAGTCAATAGAAGCCCCCCATTGGCCTCTAACTTCAAGCAAAATTTAAAAAATGTATAGTACCGTAAATGATTAAAAGGTATACTTTTTTATTATAAGAAACATAATTTCAAGAAACACAAGGCTCAAATTGCCTAAAGTTTAAGAAACAATTAAGAAACATTGTCAGGCTGAAATGAAGAAACTTTTTAAATGTATGCATTGTATAAATAATGTATGTCAACCAAATCTTAACCCATTGGATTTATTTTTTGGGGGGAATTCGGGAAGTTTGATAAAATATTTTCTTCTTTTAAGAGGATATTAATTTTTTAAAGGATTTTCTAGGATAGTGGTCACACAGTAACGACATCTCTAAATAATATTCAGTCGTTTACAGGTTAAAAACCAAAATATAAATTTATTAAAAGGTTTAAGGTTACTTATCTAGCATAAATAGCAGGGTTTCCTCCAGAGTTTCCCCCGCTGCTGACATCAGCAAATCACACTTATTATTTACTTTGTTTTTGTATCAGATTAACTAATGTCATTAATTTCATTGTTATTTCTTTTTTACAAATTTAATTACATCCCTTATGGGATATATGATACAAATACTTCTTTCCTAAATATTTTTGAGACAGAATTTAAATTTAGTTATTAGGTTTTGTCTATAAAAAAACTAGAAAAACTAGCAATCTTTCTAATATGCTAAATGATTTACTTTAATGTTTGATACAAGTAACTAATTCTTACATTATCAGTAGGTAGTCCGTCAGAATTCCATTGTCTTATTTCAAATGGGTCTGCTGTAACATGTATCAAGCTGTAATCATCCGAAACTGGTATACCCAGTTGTTTGCAGCCTGCAACCCATAATGATATAAGCTAAACATGAAATACAAGAATCCATGAAAATATAACCAAATAAAGACACAATTTATATGGAGTTGTTACACACAAGTTTCCTCAAAATCTTTAGCTTACCTTTTAGCAATTATTCACACAGCTTCATCGGAGGTCCCACCCACCCTCTGAAATTGCACCTCCCCTTTTTGGCCAGGCCCCCCTTAAAATTTAAATTTTCCAACCCCCCCTTTTCGGCCAGCCCCCCCCTTTTTTTACAAATTATGTCAGCCCCCCCTCTGTGGATGGAATCGACAAAAAAGTAAAATTTTAAAGGCTATCAGAGATAGACAAACATTTAATATGCAATCTTTTTTATTAACCAATGAATGTATAATTATGAAAATCTGCTATAATATAAAATAGAGAACACAATTTTTGCAAATATTCATTTGCAATGTTTTGCTTAGAAAAAAATGATGAAAAACCATTGAGCCCCCCCCCCTTGGGTGAAACAATCTTAAAAAAATCCCCAACCCCCTCTGAAATTGCATCCTCCCCTTTTCGCCCAGCCCACCCCTTAAAACCAAAATTCTCCAACCCCCCTTTGACGCACTTTTCATTTTTGAACAGAACGCCTTTTGAAAGGGGGGAAACTATGAAAGGGTGAAACTATGATTTTTTTTTATAATAATAATTGGATTTAATTAGTTTTATAAACTAGAGCATACTTGTCCAATACGAAATAAAGCATTGCTATAAAGATTAATGTATGTTAGTTAGTCAAGTTGACTGTCTGAAACATGCCGTGAGCTGTCATAGTTTGAGCGCTGATCCTGAAATAGCATTTTCTTAATTTTGTAGGAAACCAAGAATACTTTATATTTTTCTAAACATTGTATAAAGGTAATGGACCATAGCGCTTCTTTTGACTCATGTGGGCACCTTTCTGATTTTTTTTTGGTGTTGGGGTTTTATTCATTTAGGGACCAAAATTGCTTTTTTTCTCGAAAACCATACTTTTTTTTTCAGTTTGTGGACCCCCAGTAAACCCAACGGGGTCCTATAGTTCACCCTTATGTCTGTAATGCTTTTTTTCAGAAACCATCTTTTTTATGATAGTAATGAGTCATAACGCAAAGAAAGTGACAGGGGAATATGTTTGAAAAAACCTTGTTTTCCAGTACCAGGCCTAAATTTGTTGTCTGGTCCCTCTAGGTCTCAAATCGGGTAAATTTTTGGCTAAAAATAACAACTCAAAAAAAATATCACTCTAGATATCAAAATTATGCTAATATGACTAAATATATCTGGAAAATGGCTGAAAGGGGGAAAGGAGCTAAATGTCTAAATTGTGTTTTAATTTTAAATGATCTAAAACATCTTATAAAATTTGTTAGTGTATTTTAATAGAGGAAAAACGCTATGTCAAGGGAGATCTCCAGAAAGGGGGGTCATACTCTTCTCAAGCATCTTAATTTTCGCACAAAAATATAATCTATTAATTCTCACCTATTTGATTTGCGTGTAAATCAAGCGAATTAGGGTAACTTCATTTTCATCATGCATCTATTACTGTAACGTCTGCTTTGCAATAAACACCTCATAAACAATCAGTGTATATTGAAAGACACTATAATATCATGGGTTACCTGGAAGCCCTTCATAACGCTAACCTACTGCCGTAATGTAGGGAACAAGGTCCTTTTATTGTGGGGCCACACACTGGGGGACTTACCAACCAAGGCTAATGGCCATCTACTGGCCGTTAATAAGCAGTTGAATGTCATTACTTGGATGAAATATTTGCGGAGTTTAATTTGGTGGATGCTTTTGCTTGATATTGTATTTTTTGTACACACATTGATAAGCCCTCCTTCCAAAGAAAGAAGGGATGCTTTGTGTTAAATGAACACCTTTCGAAAAGTCTGGTTGATCGGTGCTGGGGATGAAAAACATTTTTTTACTGAAATTGAAGTTTTTTTCAATTTTCTCGAAAACGGTGCTATAATAAGTTTTTTGGACTTCTGAGGGACATCAAGAAGGACTTAAAATTTTCTTGTGTGGGGCTTTATTCTAGCTTCATTTATTTTACTTTATTCCCAGGATCTAATTTTTGGTATTTCTGTTTAGGGTCACGTAATAAGAAAAAGAAGAAGATAGAAGAGAAATCTATCAACGTCATTCTGCTAGATGTTGTCGAAGATGAGGATGGAGATAGTTTGGATGAGTTCAAGTTTAATGAAGAACTTGTTCTATTTAAAGGGTTTGTTACAATTAGTGGAGATAATGATCAAGTTCGTGATCAAATTGCTGAACTATTTAAGAAAAAGTATACTAACATTTCTAAAAATGATTTTATATACTTAAAACGAGAACGATATCGAATGTACCCTCCTATCGTTGCTGTCGATTTTAATTGGAGTCTGACCAATTTGAGAGGGTTATTTGGCCAGGGAAATTTGTACTGTCAAATTAAGTCTTACTGTAGAAGTTTTATTTTCCCCTCAAAAAGTGATGAAGATACAAATGAAGTAAAGAATATAACAACTATTATAAGAAAAGAGAGAAAAATATGTACCAAATGCTTCAAAACATACGAAACCTCTTGTATTCAATGCGAACAAGATGATAATTATAAAACTTCGCTTTTAATTGATAGTCAAAAATGCAATAACAACATAATAGATATTGTAACTGATGAAGAGGAGACAGTTGTTGATGTTCCACCAGAAGTTGATGTTCCACCAGAACTTGATGTTCCGCCAGAAGTTGATGTTCCACCAGAAGGTGATCTAATGAATTTGCGACGAAGGCGAATTGAAGCAATTACTATACAAGGCAAGAAGCCGGATGGTAATGATGATTTGCCACTAGACAAAAAGATAAAGAATCTCTCCAAATCATATTTAGAAGATGGAGTAGAAAAGATGATAACGGTTCGAAGACGAAGAGCATTTGAAGATCTTAAGAAAAAGATTGAGATTTATCTTTCAAAAGCAGCGGAAAATATATACTTTAAAGTTGAATTTACTAGTTTTGGAGATTCAGTGGAAGCTGGTGTAGATGATGGTGGTGTTGGACGAGAGTTATATACTCTTTTCCAAGAACAAGCCGTTGGTAAAGTTTTACAAGGACCCACTAACTGCCATACATTAATACATGACATTAGCAAATGTCGAACAAATGAATTTTTCATCTATGGACAAGGATTGGCCTTATCTATTCTACAGGGATATGATGCACCTCATCAGTTTTGCCGTGGATTGAGTGCCTTTATTTTAGGTTTGTATTTTATAAATTTAAAATTACTCACAAACTAGTTAACATCAATAACATTTATGCAAACATAGATCTTTTTTATATGAAGTTTTGCGTGGTTTGAACCCGAATGTTTGCATGGGCGTTTTAATAAATTTCTGTGAAAAATTAATTTCAATAAAACAATCCAATACTCGAATAATGAATTGTAATTATGCGCAAATTTTTGTTTATAATATAATTCTCGAAAGGTTTTGAAAAGAGGATCATATTACACTTTCTGTTCAATTTCATAGCTGAAAATTTCAGAAAAAAAAAATTAGGGTAAGCAAAATTTTGAAATTCTGGTGGGGGGTTTTATTTGTATGGGGGGGGGGTTCTGAGAGCATTTTAACTTCCAAAATAAATTTTATATAAAGTTTTTCAAGAATTTATGTTCAGATTTAGCTGAAATTTTGTGTCGGGTTACTATAAATAGACATATAATTATGAAATTTTGTGTGATGATAAAATATATATTTCGGATAGTGTTAGAAATTTTTGATTTTGGCTGTTTCATATTTCCTGGGAGTCCATTTGTCACTAGCGCTTGTTTCTATTATGAGTAACACAAATTACAATTAATAATATATTTATTCTTTTCTCAAAAATATGGATTAATTCTCAAACAGTTATTATATATATTCTCTTTTTTGGACTCCCGACGTAGCCGACAGAGTCCTATAAAATCACCCTTGTCTGTCCGTCCATTCGTAACACTTTTTCTCAGAATCTGTTCATTAGTTTTTTCTGAAATTCTGCATGATGATAGAAAGCCACATGGGAAGAAAACTGACAAAGCCCGATTTCAAAAAAAATATCTTGTGGGCCCAGGCCACGCCCAAATATGGCCAAAAATGTGGTTTTTGAGATTTGTACAATTTACTGACCGGAATAAGAAATCCCTTTAATAGCTAGTACCCTGAAAAATGTCAATTTTCCAAACTGTTTTTTTTTTGAAAATAATATAGGTTATTAGAAAGAAGTGTCATGGGGATAGCTAATGTCGGGTTACTCTAAACAGATATAATAATTATGAATGGCCTTACGAACTATTTTACTCAATGAGTCACTTTTGATTTTTAGTCGGAATATTTTTTGTGCCTAATTTCGATAAAGGTCTTATAGTGTCACATATGTTCGTATGTCCGTTCGTTTGTTTGTTTAATGGTTTTCTCAGGAACCACTCAGATTTTTGTATGAACGATTTTTGAAAAAAAAATCTATATTTAGCATGATGTTATGAAACCATAAGATGACAATGTCAATGAAGAGCCACAAATTATCAAGGGCCTAGGGAATGACCAAAAATTCTCTGACTGAGTGAGATTCTTTACATGATGTTAATAGGGATGATTTTCTATCATTCAGCGAAAACCGCATGTTGGAAAGAATCTAGTTGTTGATTAGCCCAAAAAGATCGCTCAATTTTTAAAATGTTATATCTCCAGAATAGCTGGAAAATTTTTGGTAATTTTTAGTATGATGGTTTAACACCACAGAAGTAATATTTTGCGCACGTTGTGAGTTTTCTATAAACTATGGATTTTGAATTATAGCCCTAAGTGCTCTCGACTAATCAGAATGCTCGGTTTTTAAATTGGTATGGTAATGTAACACCATATTATCAAAAACGGAAACATATTTAAAAAATTATGGAGGAAAATGATATTCCTGTGGGACAACCCTGTGATGTCATAAATTTGAAAAAAAAGGACTTGTTCACATTCAGCTTGGAATATTCAAACACAAATATCTTGTGATTTTTTGACGAAATAAAAAGCGCCGTTTATTATTTCTCGACCTACTTAATATGAGATCATCTTGTAAATACACTTTGGGATCCCTTTAAAGGGAATGCACACTGTATAAAAAAAAGTTTTTTTTTTATTATGTCATATGAAAGAGCATGCAAAATTATCATAGAATCTTTTTATTTTTTCGAAAAATTTCAAACGGTTCTCAAGTTATGCCCGTTTAGAGATTTAAAAAAATGTATTCTGTGATGTCACTAGAGTTTTTTGTGATGTCACTAGATTTTCATGGTCTAAC
>JAUOBW010018235.1:0-10115 GCA_032360285.1 Lepidozona retiporosa | reverse complement strand
ATTGGCACTATTATTTCTGTTGTCCAACTAGAGGCATTGTCACGTGAGGATATCTCGGTTATTGAAACTGTTGTCTCCGATAATTATGACGACGTTGTGACATTTTCAAGATTTGTACAAAGTTACCAGCGAATTCGCTTTGGAAGAGATACTATTACTACTAGCAGCTGCAGAGGGTCCTCTGGCAGAGATAG
Organism: Lepidozona retiporosa; assembly: GCA_032360285.1. NCBI lineage: Eukaryota > Metazoa > Mollusca > Polyplacophora > Chitonida > Ischnochitonidae > Lepidozona > Lepidozona retiporosa. The sequence goes on along the minus strand of JAUOBW010018235.1, from coordinate 9,921 downwards.
GCATGTAATCTTTCGCTATAATCAAGAAAACCGTCCAGGAATTGTTCGCCAGATTATTAAAGTTAATGTATTAATCGAAAATTAACATACTTCTTCGAAATCGATAGAATATATTTTTATCAGAGTAGCGTTTTTTGAAAATCATCCAAAAAAGTGCTGGTATGGACAGAATTCACCTTTAAAGTTATGGGGAACTACTCTAGAGCAATGTGAACTCGTCCCATTGCATACTATCTTGAGAAAATGCTGTATTGCTAAAGGAACACAAGATTTTGACAGAATTTCGTTAGCTAATGGAAGAACGAGTATTGCTAGATGTTCCGATGCAGTGTATTTTGTGATATAATTAAAAATTACGAATATTCCAATTCACAACAATCGAAATAAATTTATTAGATCAGTCTGATTTAGATGTATAGCTGAAGTGTATGTACTATTATCTTGACCTTGACAATCAGATACTGGTAAATGTTTTTAAGTGAAATTTTACATTGGTTTAACCTTGTTATTGGTTTTTATACTTTTTTACTCCGGTGGCGTGGTTGTTTTGTGTGACACGCCCAACCTGAGATTTAATATAAGTATGTAACTGAAATTTTGTTGGTAGATATACCTTGGTTTGATCTATTTTTAATTATTTTCTCTTAAACAATCCTTAATTACGGAAAATTTTCTGACGTCATAAAAAACAAAAGAGTTCCCCTCTCCTAACCAAAACGTTTTTTCTCTTTTTTGTAGACAAAATACGCGATGGTTCAAAAGTATTATGATTTAGAATGCTGATCCAGCGCGACCGAAGAAGACATTTTGGACACTAACTACTGTATTCGTTTAATTTGTCCGAGATTTTTCGGAAAACTTTCCACCCATAGGATACAACTTTCCTCAAAGTTTTAAGTGATATTGCTTCATACTTTTTGAAATTCGGGATTTCCTACAAAAGAATATTACCTTAGGGGTACTAAATTTCGGGGGTACAAATTTTCGCGAATTTCGACGATTTCGCGAAATTAAATATCCGCGAAAAAAGTTTTAATCGACCATTCGCGAAAATAAGTACCCACGAAAAAAGTTTTAAAAGACCATTCGCGAAAATAAATAATTTTTATTGTTTTTCTTGTCTTTTTGGGGTATATAAAACTATAAAAACCGTTCTGTGTCTTTGTTTTGTGATTTTAGTGAAGACAGAATGTCAAAAAGCTTGGTTGAATTACTTTAAATGCGAAAATAAAAACCTGCAAAAGTTCCTAATAATAGGCATTCGCGAAAATAAATACCCGCGAAAAAATCCAAAACTGCTCATTCGCGAAAATAAATACCCGCGAAACACGATTTTTTTTTACTCGCGAAATTAAATACCCGCGAAAATTAGTACCCCTAAGGTATAATAAAACTATGTGTTTAATGTTTACATTGAAAAATGTGGAAAATAGGCATTTATCAAGCTTTCTCTCTATTTCTAGTTTCTTAAATACGTAGTTAAGTTAGACATTTTCAAAAATGTTTTTGGCACTTTTATTGATTTGTGATTTATGAAAGATTTTTTAAATCTTGACCAAAAAAACGGATTTGTTCGATCTTCTTGTTTTTTGAATTATCGGAGTTATTAATTAACTATGATGGTATGGATTTTCGAAATCTATATTAAATGTTCGTGTTTTTTTCTTCGTATAATTACTAAGTGTTATTATTGACAGGTCCTCTAAAATTTGTGGAAGTGATTGCTTTAGAAATGTAATTTTAATATCACTGTCTAATAGTAATATAACATATTTCCTAATTTTATGTGTGTATGCCACTTTAGGTGATTGCATCGCTTACATCTGCCATTACACAACAAGAACACGACCAGCAGCAACAACAACTGCAACAACAACACTTTCAACAACAGCAACAACACCTACAAGAGCAGCAGTTACTTAGATCGCAATTACCGTTAAACCCAAATAACTTTACAATGTCGGCGCAGCAATATATGATTCCACTATCCTCTGGACAGCCATCTCCATTAGGTATACCACCTGTACCACCATCCGCGCCAGTGATTCCTCAAACTTTTCCACAAAATCAAGACAGCCCTCAAACTTTTCCACAACAACCTGCTTATCAACAAGCGTCGCAACAGTTCGTGGACGATAACAAACTCTATAAACCAGATGGACAGAACGTCACTGGACAGGATGTTGCATATCGTGATAATCAATCTAAATATGTACCTCAAGATCACTCGTTTACCGCTACCAAACAGCGCAGGGCGGTTCAAGACTACGCACCCGATCAGCAACAACGTTACAGTGATCCTAATCATGCATACCCACCTCCTGGCCAACAACATTATGAAGATAAAGAAGAATCTTACGCACGCGATCGACAACAACAGCCACGTGATCAACCAAAATCCTACTCAAAAGACCAACGTGAAGCCGACCCAGCACGTTATAAAGATGACCGCCGTCAATCGTCACAACAGAGAAGAGCTGATGAATTGCCGTCTAAAGAATCTGATAAATATTCGCCAGTTCAAAGAGAAGCTGTGTATTATAACCGTGATCCTAGAAGGTAAAATGTATAGATAATATCTATGATCGTGTTTCGATGTTCCAAAAACTGGATAAGGTATGGAATACATGAGGGAGTATTAGAAGTTTCGAACCATTATGTGCATTGTTGTTAATTATTTGAAACAACCTTACTTATTACAACAAATAAACAGTTGAACTGAAATTAAAACCATTTCATTTTATTTCTTTGTGTATATAAACTTCGACTGAAATATAGTTTAAAATTGACCCTTCATGTTTTTGATTTAGTGTTTATGAGGATGATTTACGAAAATGACTGCTAAAAACGGTTTGTATATTTGTTTGTTATATATTTATGTAAATATTTTCTACTAGGGTTTCAATAAATTAACAGTTTCATTCAGTTGAACTTGTCCCTTCTGGTGAGCTAATAATGGATTCTCCTTTTGATACCTGCTTTTCGACGACCTCGCCGATTGATGTTTTTGAACTTTGATTGTTGGATGTCTGTTTTTTTATAGATGTGTTAGATTGATGTTTACTTGGCGTTTCATTCGATATATGTGATCCTGATACGTGCTTTTCAACGACCTCGTTCATTGATGTTTTTGAGGTTTGAGATACATTAATTTGGTTTTGCTCTAAAGACGTGGAAGATAGTTCTTTACGTTGTGTTTCATGTGGTGCTGCGAAGTTTATCGACGCAGCTGGTGTCACAAAAATATGTCCTGATTTAAAAGACGAAATCGAAGTGTCACGTGAAGGCGCTGCTTGTACTAGAACTGCGTTGGCTGAGGGTGTATCTACTTCGGTTTGAGCGTCACTTTGAGTAGGCACCCACACGCCACCAAGAGATGCTTTCGATGACCTTTTACTCCTTACGTCATTTATGGAAGGATTCAGTGATGGAGTCATTTCATTAAAATTTATGTATTCAGTTTCAGTTAAAGGCATCATTGGTATCGATTCCCTGTATGAAGACGAGTAACGTCTAACTCTTGATGCAGCCAACTGGCCTGCTGAACCAAGACTTTTGCTTTTAGACATGGCCCTCATTGCACGATGGTTTGGCATTGCTTTCAATGACTGTGACAGGAGTACGTTCGACGGCTTAGGTCCCGGTGGTGGAGACGGTTTTAATGTTGGCTCAACATTCATAGTCACTGATTTTTGTGCACTTGTGCTCGGCGAAATTTCTCCTCTGGGACTTGTTTGTGGCGCTGATGATTCTGCTGAGTCGATGGTGTTGGTGTCTGATTTTGTACGTGGAGAAGTCTTTAATGAACTTTTGATTTTCATTGGGGATTTCTTTAATTGAGATTGACTACTTTCATCATCGAAGCTTAGACATACATTTGAGACTGGAATAATGTGCTTTGATAAATCATCATTTTTCTTAGACGTGCTGTGTACTTTTGATATTTGCTGCTCGATATCATTACTCTGGTCTGCATTTTCGTTGTTTACTTTGCTCAAGGCCACCTCTGTGACGGCATTATTGGGCAAGTTCACTTCTTTGTCAGAGTTTTTGGGCAAATCCACATCTTTGGCGGAGTCATTAAGCAACTTCGCATCTTTTATTGAGCTATTAGTTAATTTCACCTCTTTTTCGGATTGGTTAGGCATGCCCATTTCTTTGACAGAAGCGCTCGTCAAATTCAAGTCTCTGACGGAATTAACAGTTGGGTGCACTTCAATAAACTTAATTGGCTCTTCTACACTACTATTTGATTGTGCAATACCTTGCAATACAAGACCTGATATCTCATTGTTATTCGTCGATAAATCGTCTTTAGATTCATAAGATAGCGGGATGCTATCTTTTCTACCCCTTTTAATCTCGGTTTTTGCAAAATCTCCAATATCTGTACCAGATTTGTTGTCCACTGGGGGTATTTCCTTGCTAACTGTTTCGTTCACAGTCGATGAGGAATTTGCTATCTTTGAAACTGTTTTTTTGCTTTTTCTTTTGTTCCTTTTTGTTTTTGATTCTTTAATGGATACGACTGATTTTCTTATAGATTCTGATTTTTCAATTTTATTTAATGAAATCTTTGCTGCTGATGCACCAGGCTCTTGGATGTTTTTCGTCAATTTATTTGTTACTTTTTTGCTTACGAGCGATTGACTAGACTCGACATTGGAAGACGTTTTAGCTATTCGCTTATAACTCGGTGATTCTATATAATTTGCTGTCGGTTTTCTCACTTTTGGTGTTTCGTGGCTGGTTTTAGAAGTAACCTTTGAAGTACGTGGCGTGATTAATGTATTGACGGATCTAACACTCTTTTCCGCCTGAATTTTAGAATATACAGATTTCTTCAAAGAACTTGATTGTTTTGTATCAATAAGTGAGGATGAAATATCATTATCTGCGGAGTTTGTATTAATCTTGGAGGGCGTTAGTCTGCTATCTGCGGAGTTGGTATTATTCTTGGAGGACGTTAGTCTGCTACCAGCATTTGAAGATTTATTTAATTTCATGGTTGTGGATCTAGATAACGAACCGACATCAGAAGGACTTGATTTGTTATCATTTGATGTTTTTTTAACTATTGAAGTCGATTTTCGTTCTTTTTCTTGGTTATTTTCTTTTATCAGGTGTTTGTCAGGCATTGTCGGCGTATTTTTAATCAAACTCGCCCCCGATTTTGAAAACTTCTTCTCATGAATAGGCGATGTATTTTCGTTAGTATTTATTATTGATAATTTAGATGCTTTTTTGTGGGATCTTGATTCGGTTATGACTTTTTGCGATTGCTTGCCAACATCTTTTATTTTCGATTCAATGTCTGATCTTGGCTCTTCAATTACAGGATCGACACTAGGTTTTTTCACTATAGAAAGTCTTTCGAACACCGAGATTTTTTCGATATTTGAATGTTTTGAAATCATTTCTGTGTTATGTGTAGATGTCGTTTGCTCTTTAACTTCGTTTAAAAGTTGTCCTTTAGGCTCACGATCTTTGACCGTGTGCGGTTCTTCTATTACAGGTTCGATGCTTGGCTTCTTTCCAATTGAAAGTCTTTCAAACACAGATATTCTTTCTTGACTAATGCTTCTTGGATTTGTTGGTACGTGTGTGGATATGCTTTGCTCATCGATGAATGACGTTCGTTTTAATGGCTCTGCATAGCGGGGTTTAGTTGATTGATGTGATTTTTTTATATCAGAAGTTCTTTTCGAGATGGTCGGACCAGCCGTAGACCTGGATTTGTATGATTGTGTTGTGTCATTACTTGATCTCTCAATTTTTGAATAAGGTTTTTTTGTTGACATAGTTCTAGAAACGTTTGAGTTTGTGTATGATTTATAGCTAGCTTTCTTATACGCGTTTTTATTTGTGTTCAATTCTATTGTAATTCCAGACAATTTGCTCGCAGTAAAATCAGCGGGACTTTTGATCAGTAGTTCGGGCTCATCGCTTATGAACAAACTATCATTTTGCGTTAGATTCGTCTGATGTATCATTGATACAGAAGGTGAAATTACATTTGCATTCACGCGACTGGTTGATATCTGTGGAAACGGCGATGTTTTAGATTGTGACCTTGATGGTGCTTGTTTACTAGGAGTGGGCGATCTAATAGTAGGAAGTTCTTCGCAACTTGATTTTACTGTGGAGCTACTACTTGTCCGTGATGGCGTGCTACCCGTTAAGAACACATGTCCTGATGAATCTATATGAGGTAGCATATTCTCTGGTGGCTGTGCAAATGCTAGATTACTAATTGATTGTTTAAGTACATGCGGTGAATGCTGATTCGGATATAGATTCTTGTTTACTGAGGTGCTTCTTAAAGGTTGTATCGATGGTTGTGAATCTGCTGACGCAGTGTCGACTGTGGAGAACATTGCTAGTATGTCGTTCTGAATGGAAGAGTACAGCTGCAATAGCCCAGGGTCTAATTCTTCTTTTCCAAATGTATTGTTGATGTATTTTTTCGTGTCCATTTGTTTAATCTTTGTCTTATGATTTGCGAAGTCTAGAAATTCAGCTTCCGTAGGATACTCAGATATCTTATCAAGAACCGTTTCGTCATTTTTTGTCTGCTCACTAATTAATGTGTATAATTCGCTCTCAGTGAGTTCTGAAGTGTCGTTCGTATCAGTAGAATTTCTCATAATGCTATCCAACTTCTTTACAAAATCTTTTGACCATTTTTCTTCCATGTCATATATTGATTCTTGAAGATCTTTCTGACATTCCTTCGCGTCATTGATTTCAATTGCAGAACAGTCTTGACTTAAATTCCCTTCTTCTTCGTTGTTTACTGTATTTTCAATCACGTCGTTTTCTTCAGTACTTTCGTCACACGAGTCTCCTTCCTCTTCTTCTTCAATTAGATTTTCAATTTTTTTTTCGTTTTTAAACTCTGATATAATATTCTGTTGTACTGCCTTCGGGAAGTATGGCGTTAATCGTCTAGTTTTTTGTACTATTTGATTTTTATTATCCTCACTGCTTTTAATAGAACTTTCGTCATCCTCTTCTTTGATTATTCCAGAATTAATTTTTAAACACTCATCTATGATCTGTGTATGCAAAGAAGGAGGGACGTACGGAGTTTGTTTTCTCACCCTTGCTGGCAATGAAGGTATCTCATTCTGGGTAACATCTTTAATCAATTGGCCATCACTAATTTCGTTAATGTGGACTTTAAATTGGTTGCTACTTTCCTCTTTAGATGGTTTTGGCGTTGGTATTCTATCTTTGATTAATGTTAGTCCATTTTCTGATCGGTTCAATGCAAGACTTTCGCGACGGGCTTTTTCAATCGAAGACTCGTCAAAACAGACTGGGGATTCTTGTTGCCTATGTTCTTTGTATTTTTTGCCTCTGTCTTTCGCTATTCCTTGTAGAATGTCTACATCTTTAAAACCAATGCGTTTGGCAGCAGATCCTATTACAACCATTGAAAATTTCAATGCAAAGGCTTTGAGATTGTTAGCATTTAACCTATCCTGTTTTTGCTTTTCCTGGTTATTTTCCTCTTTTATCACGGAAATTGACCTTTCGATAATTTTGGACACGATTAATGATGCAATACTTTTCAATTGTTCGTCTGCGTACGTTTCTTTGTGCGGCGGTGGCGATGTAGAGTCTTGATTCGTTACCGATATTACCTCTTCTACTGGATAACCAAGACTCAATGCAGCGTTAAATATAGCTTCTTGCACGACTGTTTGTGACAGATAAGTCAAATCATCGATTTGGTGACACCCTTCTGTAGTGGAGGAGAGCGCTGATTGCTGCCTCGAAGCAACATTGCTTGCTGGGTACGAACATGACTCGCTTGAGACACGCGAAGAAAATCTTGTTAGGAGGTATTCCTGATCTTCATAGGTATTCATGAAACTATCGTTAACCATCGCTTGCATATTTTCTACAGACAGTGGTACATTTTTAGTGCTTTTCTCAGCTGCTATTATCTTGTTTGTTTGACATGATGCAATTGCATTATGGGCTAATGCTGTTGCCCATTTCCTTACCGTTGCCTCATCTTTGCATAACTTTTCTTCTCCGATTATTTCGCTTATCTCATCTTGCGAATAGCCTAGTGAGAACGCCGCACATCTCAACGCATTGTGTGTTACCACAATATGAGGATCGTCATACTCCTCAGAGGTTACTGATTTCAAACTGTACATAGAAGGAATGATTTGTACAGAAGAAGCGCGTCTCTCAATGTCTTGAACCAGTGCGGTTTCCGACAGATCTTCATGGATACCTAAACTTTTGGCTGCATTCGAAATAGCATTTTTCGCTAACTCGATTACCAATAGTGTTAGGCTACTGTCTTTGTAATGTGATAATGAATTCTCTCCATAACTTTCTGGGCGAGGAGGCAGTACTCTTTCTGCGTAACTTTCTTGACGAGGTGGCAGTCCTCTTTCTATGTGACTTTCTTTACGAGGAGATAAGACTTTATTCGCGTAACTTGGCGTATAAATTATTCCTACAGCATCTGCCGCTTCTTCTTGGCTGAAACCTAGACTTAAAGCTGCATGCATCAACGCTTCTTTTGCCATGCCACTTACAAATAAATCGTATTTCTTCTGCATGCACGTCATAATATCACCATCGGTTGTATCCACTCCTAAAGCCTCTGCGATCTCTTCTCCGTCGAATCCTAGCGATGCAGCCGCTCCTATCAAAGAGACCTTTGTTATGTTTTTTGCATACTCCATTAACTTGTGACTATAAGATGATGCTACACCAAGCTCAATATTTGAAGGATCTGGAGTCAGCTCCAGTCCAAGGTGTTTCAAGACTTGCGATTCTGTGTATCCTAAAGATTTTGCAGCCGTTAGTAGAGTGCCATGAACAAAATTTGAAGCTACGCAGCGCAAGATCTCTGCGTCAATTGCTGGCGGCTGTGTTGAGGGTTGTCGGCTCAGCACACCTGATGACACTAGCACAGGTTCGTCATCGATTACGTGAATTAGCGTCATTGAAGACGTCCTTTTGGAACCTCCATTCTCTATTCTGTCTAGACTGCTGGTGCGACTGGGAATCATAATTATTTCGTAAGAACTCTGTTTGACAACTTCTTCTTCGCTGTCATTGTCACTTTCAAAAATACAGGGAAGATGCTCATGTACACTCGTTGTATGCTGAATCATTAACCCTGGTATATCGATTAAGGTATCGTCCTGCTTAATGGAGTGGCGTCTCTCGTTAAATACTTCCTGGACATCTTCTAGTAGTATTTTTCCGAATGAAATACAGCTTGGTTTAGTCTCATCCAAACCGACATGAAGATGAGTTGACAACTTTTGCTCGATATCCTAAGATACAAAAAATAGCTTATTATCATTTTAGCCATCATTATCCTTACTTAATATACGTATAACTACTTTAGAAGTAGAAAGTTTCGCGGAGACAAACTTTCGCGCACGAAGAAATGCGCGAAATTTTTGGGATTAAATTTCGTGGAAGGCCCTAACAGAAAAATTTCGCGTGGATAAACTTTCGCGGATGGCCCCAGAAAGAAAGTTTCGCCTGCATAAACTTTCGCGGATGCTCATTATGGAAAATAAAGTGTTTCTAGTCTCCTTTTAATGTCAGAAATTGTACGATTACTAGCATTTGGCCTACAAATAAAATTTACAGAAAAGGAACAACATCAATTTATAACTCCATGACAGACTGTGAAAAAAGACAATTTTTTAAAACGAAGTTTTATATAAATATATAAGTAATACTCGTAAACATATTTTCGTCATTAAAAATGTTATTCATGTTCATCTTTGAAGATGTCGAAAGCGCATCTTTCTTGTAATTGAGAGACCTGTTCACTGTTTAGTGTATACTTTCATTGTTAAGGGGTAAACCCCCCCCCTAATTTTTCTATTGAATTTATGCATATAATTTTGGTATAAGTTGGTAACATAT
>JAUOBW010018124.1:0-10119 GCA_032360285.1 Lepidozona retiporosa | reverse complement strand
TATATTTCTCAATGAATCGGTCTGAAATTTTGCATGGTTATACCCCTGCATATTGTGCATCATTTAGAAGAAAAATTGTTAAGTTTGCCGACGTCAGCATTTTTTCAAGCAATATATTGTTTTTTCGAAAATTTGTTGTTTTTTAGAAAATATTTTGATTTAGCAACAAATATGACTGAAATTACCTAAATAGGTTGTTTTTCTACATAGTCGTACTGCAAAGGCTTGTTATGTATAAAAAATCATAGAAAATTAGCTGACGTCAGCAAACCCTAAAAAATAACATTTTTTTACATCAAGGATAGTTAAAATTTTGCCAGAGCATGTCGACAAATGTGACGTCACCGGACGCCATTGATATTTTCAAAAAAATATTTTTTAGCAAAATGTTGCTAATAGATATTTAGGAAAAGTCATAAAATTTCAAATCAATTGGGGAATTCTTTTTAGAGATATCGAAAAAAAAACACACAAGGGGGGCACGGCTAATAGGATTGGATATTAAAACTCACAAAAACAAGCAAAAGAAATCAAGATCGAAAACAATAAATATTATTCAAAAAGAATATACTATTTTTTTGACAATTATTGCAGCATTTTTGAGAAAATAGGCAAAATGTAATTTTCGGTCAAAAAAATGTTATTTTTCGGTCGCAGTACCCTAAAACCATAATTGAGAGCCCATACGGGTAAAAAAACCTTTATGCAATTTTTTCGGTCCAAGTACCCCAAAACGAGAATTTTCGATCGATGTCATATTTTTTTAAAAAAAATGCCCTCAGCACCAGTTTCGAGAAAATTGAAAAAATGTAATTTTCGGTCAAAAGAAATCCTTTGGCCCTCTAACATCATGCAAATTTAGAGAAAATAATTCTAGTTCCGCTTTAAATAATATTGAATAATGTCATTTTTGGTCAAAATAATTTTATTTTTTTGGTCCAACTCAAGGGACCTAAGCCCTGCAGCAAGCCCAAATTGAATAAATTATACTATCCTGTATGCCATTCAGATTTATAATAATATAACATGTTTAAGACAAATTAAAATCATTTTATCAAATATAAAATACATTTGGGCTTTCGAATTTCGAAATATTTTATTTGTTAGAATGCTCGTATTTAATAAAAAAACGACAAATTTTAATTGAAACACAAAACCCTGTGGGTATATACACAACAATTGGTTTAATGTTTCATTTTGATATACCATACTGAATCAATATTGACAAATTGAAAAAAAACATCTATAAATCATGAAATACCGAAAATTATGGGAAAAATTGTAATTTTTTCGAGGTTTGAGGGTTAAAAACTCATTTTTTGCTATTTGTCAAGATTGTTTCGCTATATTAGTATTATGAGACATCCAATATCATAAAATACTAAGGTATAAGTATTTACAATTTTAGCCCCAATATTGTCGTAAATTACTTAATAATTGTCGGTATTTTTGAAAAAACGAGCTCGTATATAAATGTAAGATTATTATTCTTTCCTATAAAGTTTACATATACACAACTAATATTATGAGTATGCCTTATGAGTATTGTAGCATTTATTACTCTTTATTCCATGAATCAATTTTTACGGAAGCTAAAATATAGTGATTTTCCAGGTGCAGGCCTCGAGTCATTGGGTGCCAAATAATCGTCTCCCGAATGTTATTATTTTTTTTTCCAAACCTCTACCATTTTATTCTAACCCACATATTTATCAATTGCTGAGAAGTAAGCAAAATTTATGTCTTTTTCTTAGGTGAGTTCAAAGGTCAGAAATATACTAATTTTAACAACTTGGTGGTTTTCGGAGTAAATACCGAAAAACTTATGTTTTATTCTGATATTTTTGACTAGTTGTATTATACCACATATATAAAAGATGTTTTTCGAAATATCAATAGTGTTCTTTTTTCTCCCCCCCCTTCATTATACAAACCCCCTTATTATTAATTACGAATACTCTCTAATTCGAACTTTTATTTGGCCTTGGAGTTCGGATAGAGATATTGTACTCTATCTTTCGACAAATACTGTTTCTTAGGCACTTACATTGTGACCTTTCTTGATGAGATCACCTACAATATTAGCAGGCATTCGTTCTTCGACATAAACTGTGGGTGGAAAGAGTTGGGAGTGTACTCGAGGTTGTTGGACCGCATCTTTCATCGTCATGCCAAACCATAAGTGATTCATGATAACCTATAAAAAAAAAATATTGTAGATGTATTGTTAGTTAAAATACAAGTAAAATTAATTTTTTTTAAACTACCTTGGTTAACCCTATTAATACTGGGGGCGGAGTCAAAAGTGCCCACGGTGTTTTTGTATTGTCTTTCGTCTTTTTGAGGAAAATGTTTTTTTTCGGAATTTCTTTTGTGGTTATGACGTCACCAGTATGTGACACCCAAATTATAAAAATATTGTTTTTCCTAAAAATATAACCTTTAACTTACTTACTATAGAAAAAAAATATACATATTCATTCAACAACCTACCTTTTTAAGAGATCTGCCAGGAAGGTAAAAAATGCATTATATGTCTAGGTACATTGCTGACGTCATCAACAATTACGTCATATTTCAAAAAAAAAAGTGGATTGCTTCATTTCTAATCAAGATTTATGAAGGGGCCGCATCATCTTATTTTTATAGTCACCTGTAGATAATTCTTTTTTTCGGCACTAGGACCGAATAACTTTCTTTTTTGATCGAAATTGACATTTTTTAATTTTTAAAAATCTTTGCATGTTTTTAGAGGGCTTCGTGAGTTAGTTGATCAATATTTTTTTTTATTTTGATTGAATGATTTGTTAGATTTTAAAATATTATGCAATTATAAATTTTACCAGGGAACCTATCAATGCTTTTGCTTGGTTTTATAAGAACCAAATTTAGATTTTATGTCTATTCCTGAAGGTCTATGATGCGCTTACCTTTAATAGGTCATATAGTTTCACCTCTGTTATTTTGTCTGTTCGTCCCATGGTTTTCTCATTAACCACTTTTAGGACTTTTCTGATTTTGTATATGAAGGTGTGGCTCCAAATGTGAAAAAAGTGACAGAGCCCCATTTTTCAAAAAAACAAATCTTGTTTCCCAAAATTCAACATTTTTCGACATTAACAAAAAACGACTTTTTGCATGATTGCAGCATTATTTATAGCCCAAAATTCTATCGGCCAATCAGAATGCTCGATTTTCAAAATCATAACGGCTTAACTGTTTTTAATAATTTTAAAAACATAAAAGGGACATCATTTGCAAACCATGTGTCTACAAAATGTCTTGTCTCGACTTATAGCCTGAATTGCTGTTGACTCATCAAAATGCTCTATTTTCAAAATATCTAGAGAACGGCTTGTGTTAAATTTCAGGTAGCCATTCATTATCACTTTGTTAAAATGTCGTTTGTAATAAAAGAAACATGGATGGCATATTTTGGTATACTGTAAACTCTGGTTTCTTATCATCAGTCTTTGTGTTTGGTTATTTATAATATTATATTAATGATTCGTATACAGAATTCACATTCTATATCTAAAAATATGGGCTACCCTTATTAAAGCTTCATTATTCAGTATCGATTTCCCTGATGTGTTGATATCATTATGTTTACAGGGATTTGGTCGACTGATGAAGGAAACTCGATTAGCACCATTTGAAGGAGAGTTTTTTGATGAACCTAATGTGATTGGTAAATTATTTTATTGAAGTTTTGATTTAGAGGGCTGGTGTCTAAACAGATAATTAATGTCTAATCTACTGTGTACACCAATAAACAGTTTTACTCATTATTTCGGATTTGGGTAAGAAGCTTAGTTGACCACCAATAGTTACAACGAAAAGTTTAACAGTAATTGTGTTACTACTGTTTCTGAATTAGAATTTGATTAGCACAACCAAAATCAGGGTATTTTCATCTGGAAAATTACATAGATTTTAAATAAAAAATAAACATCAGCAAATAATTTATAAATACATTGTCTAGTTTGGGACCCAGAATAGACCCTTGAGGGGCATCAAGGATTATTACCCACCATTCACTCAAGGATTAACCTATACAGACAATTTGTTTCCTTCCGAAAGATAACTATTAGTGAATTTAAGGCTATTATATTCTATCCCAGCTGCTGATTTTGCAAAAGCAGATCATGTTCATACCTGGTCGTAAGATGTGTGTGATCGTGTGCATTATCGCATACGCAAATTTAATTATTGAATTTCTAGTTGCGTGGTAAAAACCGCATTTGGGAAATTTAACATGCATGGTAAATCGCTCGTGTCTAATATATCTAAAATAAAATAAATTATGCTAAAGGTTCCCTTAAAAAATATTGGGTTGGAAATCTCAAAGGGATTTGACACAAATATGTATTACTACAGTCACATCGTTTTTATTCATGAGGAATAAGAGTACAAACATCCATGGATATGGTACGTTATTTAAGGGCTGCTATAATGTATATTCAGAAATGCAACATGAAAAATATATTATGTAAAATTTGAAATGACAGATGTGTATAAATTAATTTGACGATCACATATTTCTGCAAAATTTACTTGGTGTGGAAAGGAAAAACAATTGCAATCAGATTTCAATACATTTGCAATGAAATTTCGCCCGATGGACCCAATCGACTAATTTTTGCTGTGGGCAGCCAAAAATTGTGTTTACTAATTTCTTAATTGTACATGAGGTGGTAACAGCAATTGTTAAGTTATAAAACTGCTGCATGGCATTAAATGACATTCCTTATAATGCAAATATGAACAAATATAAAACTATAATAATTTATAAATGACTAACTATAACTTGAGTTTATACAATACATTGAAAACAACCTATAATATATATGTAGCAAATTAAGTTGTCTCTGACCGAAATTTGGAAATTGTGAATGTAAGATTTTAACGTGCGCTACAAATCACGCTAGTTAATCCTTAATCTGGGGCATTCCCGGTTATCGCTGTGATTTCGTTGAGCATAGCTGAGACCGTTCCCGGCTATCGCCACGATATCACTGAGCGTATCGTGCGTGTGGAAATGTAATTCCGCTAGAATTTTTAGTTAGAAGCAAAACTATATATTTTTGTAAAGTTCAGTCCATTGTAAAAAAATTTAAATGTGCATCCAATTTTTTTTCTAATAAAGTCTTAATTCAATTTATCAAAAATTATTTGTTGAAAGTAAATGTTTTATATTGTCTCCCATGTGTATATTTTACTGACCAGGATGAAAATTCATATTCTGAGTCTGTAAAATAGGCGGAGATGGTCAAAAAATTTTTTTTTTGTAAATGTTTGATATGTTAAATTATGCGAGATTAATGCCCGTTTATCTATCGCAGATTTATGAACTTAAAGAAATGACCCTAATTCGTGGTAAATGCTTTTGAACAGAGATTTTTCTGTCAACAAAACAAGTATTCCATTTTCAGCTATTGGAACAGATCATGGCATTGAACAGGAAAACAGATCAATGAAAGTCCTTGGTGGGATAAATGGAATTGCCAACAACCAAAAGGCTTTCGATGAGTACCTTTTAACTGTTTCAGAGATGGGAAATATTGTTGATTGTTTTTGTAGAGAATTCAGAATAGATGATGATAAAGCCAGAAAACGCGATGAACAAGTATTTGAAACTCATGGTGTAATCTTTGATGACCCAGAAGATGTGTACAATATTCTGACAAAGAAGGTTCTTACTCCAGAAATAGCTGTGCGAAGGTGATCAAAAATATTCAGAGTACATATCTGAGCGATTAGTTGGGGAGAAATCAATATCGGATCCATTAAAGAAGTAAAAATTACCTACCATTCAAAACAATAACATGCAAACGAAGGCTACGGTCAACAAAAAATGTAAACATCAGGGAAGAAAAAAAAAATAACGACGATTTGGACTTACCAAATTATAGTGGAATTTGAGTTTTCCGTTGTTCCGAGGTCACTATTCACCACGGATGGCTATTTGCACCGATAAATCAGTTATTGCTAATGAAATCTGTGCCTTTTTTCCGGATAACGCAGACCCAGATGTATCACTCGTTCCAACTGGAAAGGCAAAAAAATTTGGTAAAATGGCAATCGAAAACCGAATAGATATAAAAAAGCAAGATAAAGAAGTGTATTGATTTTGCAACTGCATTCATTAATATTAAATAGCAAGTCGCATGGTTTCCAGGAAGTCAGAGTTATATTTGCATCGTTGAAGGCACACACGATCAAAACACACAGAAGGTATTTCCATCAGATACTGATGATAGTAAAATTTGTCATCTGACGACAAAGTAATTTCTTGCAGACATTGAAACTAAAAACGAACTAACAATTTATCTTTCGCATAAGCTTGCATCCTCCATTGGTTTAGATTATGTTGTGGTATGTGAGAACATTGTCCTTTTAAATATTAACTTAGCGCCAGAATTAAGGCATTATAACCACGAGGAAGCTGATACAGATATAGTCTTACATGCACTTGACATTTTAAACATAAACCCATTAACGGAACTGGTTATTTCTTGCTCTGATACTGAAATTCTAATTCTTTTACACTATTCTGAACAGTTATGCTCATATTCTATATTTAAAACACTAAAGCATGATATAAATTTGAAAAAGCGTATGAATCTTTAGGGGAAGACACCTGCAAAGCGTTGTTAGGTTTTCACTCTGTATCAGGATGTGATCAAACTGGCACAAGTTCTATAGTTAACTTTCATGTTGGAAAACATACTATCTGCGAACAATGAAGTAATAACAGCAATGCAGAATCTGATACAAGATCTTACAGAACAGTTCTTTGTTACTGTTCTTAAATGCATACGATGTATCTCTTCTCAAAATATCAGCTTGATTCAGAAAATCTCCCCTTCAAAGAAAGCATTCAGACAAATCGTTTTACGTGCCCATTACACTGCTTTAACTTGGAAATCGTCGCATTTATCGTGGCAAAGCTTACCAGATCCTGTAGATGTTGGTTGGAGTTTCAACGGTAATTGCCAAAGCTACGAGCCTGTATCATCGAGTTGAGTATGTCTTCTTCTTCTTCTTATACAGTTTTACGTTAGACGGGAATGTGTCAATGTAAAACAGGATGTTCAAGTCACAAATGCAAGTGTGTGAAAAATAACCTGATATGTACAGAGATGTGTTTGTGCTGGAATTGTAATAATAGCAATATAATGGATGACCTAGATTCAGACGTAGAAATTGATGATATTGACGAAGAAGATTGTATTTGATAGATACTTCAATGTCATTTTAGCTTAAATTTATGATTTCATCAAGGTATTAAAACGGAGTAGCGATGGTGTGCTTAATTTATTTCCTGTACTCTTTATTATTTAGACTTACTTATCTCCTGATGAAAAATATATATATTATCCATTTTTTTTGTCAAAGGAACCGATTAAGATTTATAGAAATCCAATAAAGTGCTTCAGAATGTTAAAACAATCGAGCTATATAGCATATTTTATAAACTTTGCATCATCTAATTACTTGCAGAATTACATTAGCATAAAACATTATGTAGTAATTTCATAGTTAAATAATCTTATTTTATGGATATTATTCTAATATACTTACTAATATATTTTTAATACTAATTAATATATTTTTAATACTAATTAATATATTTTTAATACTAATTAATATATTTTTAATACTAATTTTAAAAATATTTGTTAATACTAATTTTAAAAATATTTGTTAATAATTATCAATGCTAACTGTACCTGCGAAAATACAATTTGCAGACCAGCACTGTATATAGTAAGTAGTTTTAATTTTATACTATCAAACCCAGTACTTCTTCATACAAAAGATTTTGAGTAAAAACAACTAAAATATAATTATTTGAATGATTAAATTAAAATATTTCTGCACTTTTGCCAGACCACTGTAAACATGGAAGCCAATAAAAATATAAATACTTTCAACAGTAATATGTTAAATTTAATTGTGATATTATTATGTCATTTCTCTGGTATAATTATATGCGGAAGACGCGACAATAATTAGGTATACAAGTTTGTGATATTTCGCTTATAATCATAACTGTCAGTATTTTACTGACCAGATCATATCTTGAATAATTTTATGTAAAAATACTTACAACTTTTACAGAAGATTTTTTTGGCAATAGTTTATTATATCATTACAAAAGTTAAAATTTATTTTTTGACCATCTTCGCCTATTTTACATACTAAGAATATGAATTTCCATCCTGGTCTGTAAAATATATGCATGGGAGACAATAGAAAACATTTACTTTCAACAACTCATTTTGATAAATTGAATTAAGACTTTATTAGGAACATCTCACAGATAATTATATGCCGAAGACGCGTCATTGTTTAGCTATACAATTTTTGTGATATTTCTGCCCTTATCATAACTTTCTGGTCAGTATTTTACTGACCAAGTCATAAATTCCGTAATATTTTATTAAAATACTTGTAATTTTTACACTAGACTTATATTGGTAAGATTATTCATTTTTAATGTTAAATTTTAATTTCTGACTATTTATATCTATTTTACAGACCAGAATGTGAATTTCCATTCTGGTCTGTAAAATATACCCCTCACCATATGACGCATGTAATTATTTTTAATCATTGACACTTTCCATTAGCATTATTCTGACCAATTTTCAGCGTTATATGTGGAGTAATTCTAAAGTTTCAAGCATTTTTGTGATTCATTTTTTTCTGGTCTGTAAAATACACAAAGTCCAAAAAAATAATTGGACACATATCTAATATATCATTAGTTTTTTTAAATAGACTGAACTTTACAAAAATATATAGTTTTTGCTTCTAACTCAAAATTCTAGCGAAATTCAATTTTCTGACATTTCAATTTTCTCAAAAACGGTGCCATGAATTTTTTTTAAATTTTCCATTAATTTAGAGGTATCCAGGGACTTCTTTTGACCCATATTGGCACGTTTCAAAATACTGATTTCGGTACTGGGCCCGGAAAAAGAATAACATGTTTTAATTTTTCTCCAAAATGACGATATGTATTTTTTAGAAATTTTTCATGATTTAATTACCACCCTGTAGAATTTTCTAATTGTCTCTTACTTTTTTATTACAACTGAATTTTTGTTTTGATTGAGTTTTTAATGTTTTTTTTCAAATTTGTATTTTTTTAATTAACTGGACGTGTTTAAATATAAGTAATATCTAGTGGAACCAGCTTTGCTTGTTCTAGAAAATCTTTTTGTATTGTTTTAGAATTGGGATTCTCTAAAATATTGGAAAAGCTTAACCCAAGGTTCATCTTGCTTAAAATCAATAATAAATAAAAGCACTTGATTATGCTAAGAACTCTGATTTTTATCTTATAAATAAACCGTTTTTCTGAATATTTTTGGTGTTTTAAAATAGCCTTTTTTTGTGTGTGTTAAAGTTGCGTTCATTTAGATCTATCTGTTAATTTTTCTTTTCTTTGGGAGGTTGTAGCTATAATAAATATTTTGTGTACATTTCAGCTGAGGATCGCATGAAGAGATATTCGAAACATTGGCCCATGATCATTAGTGACACACTTATATTTAATATGCAAGCGGTAATATTTATTACTGTCATTGAACTGCTGTTTTAGATACTAACTGGAAATGTGCTCATTGCTGAACAATAAAAACAAACAATTTTTTGGAAATCAATGTGACCAGAGGGGGATAAAAATTGAAAAGGGAGGCATAGGACTTTTTAAAACATTCAGGGGGGATTAGCAAAAAAGGGCATAACTGTTCCGTAGGGGTGGTATTTTCTATGTCATCCCTGGTCTATTGTTTTTGACCGTTATCACCTATTTGGCCACTTTTGTTTTCAATTTTCAAAATCTTACTTTAAATTGTGAAGCTTGTGCTTAGAGGACATATTTCGTTTATGCCCATTCAATGTTAAAATCTACCAGTATTTTGTATTTTGAAATAAAAAAATTTTGTTGTTGTTGAAATTTAACGTCTGTTTTCTATGATGTCATAGTTTGAACATTGGGCATAGGTTAATGAATGTAATATAACCAGGTTGATTTTGTGAGCTGGGTGTCCTTCCTGACATCTCAACCAAAAAATCAGTAAAAATATAAATTTTACCAATAAA
>JAUOBW010018013.1:0-10119 GCA_032360285.1 Lepidozona retiporosa | reverse complement strand
TTCGGGATGTTATACTTAAATAAAAGTGCCCATCCGTTAGGAAAAGCCTGGCCAATCTCAAATGCACATACCTTAAGAACGAAGTAGAAATAATAATGAAACAGGGTTGGAATTTCGATGCCACATTGTCTACAACCACTAAACTTTTTTTTACTTATTGTGTTAAAAATGTTATTTTTTGTTTTTATGTATATTTTGACTTTGATTGTAATACTTGGTATAAAATAGTTGAAGCCAATGTTGTAAACTACACTTTTTCTAAGTTGAAATAAATATCTATCTATCTATATAAATATAACACGCGTATCCGTCTAACCCAACAGAGATATTTATGTGCAAATTTTTGCTCCAAACAGCAGTAATCTAGTTAGGTTATCGCATGGACAATAGAAAATGCTGTCATATAGCATATCTGTTTAGAGTCCCAGACATTACATCCAATATAACAACCCTTAAATCCACTATTATTATATTCCTCGTGAATGTAAATCGAAATTTTTATCAGTTAATATTATATTCGCTCGGAAGTATATCCGAGCTTTAATTTAGGCTCTGTCGCTGCGTCGGTCGTGGTCATGTTGATTTTAACACTTTTTGGCCCATGTATCTACCATCGCAAACTATTTCTTTACTTGGATAAGCGTTTAACAGGAATACGCTTTTATATCTTAGGCTAGTTTATATTTTAAAATAAGTCAATATGATTTAGCGTGCACTGTTTTTAAAACGCGACACAATTTAAAAATGGCTGTTTTTTGTAACAAGGCGAGGCGAAAACTTTTAAAAATTTTGTATTTGGCCCTAACATCTGTAGTTATGTGTTTATATTTATTTGCGAACATGTGTTTATTGGATTATGACATAGATGATTATTATTTCAAGTTAAACATGGTGCTGCTTATGCATACAATATACTGATTGGGCTATTCCATTATATATCCATACGATACATTTTCAAAATTTTATTTACCCTTGGAATTCCAGGGGTAAAAAGACAACGTACTGCTGGAAATCTTGAGTGAATTCTCACAATTAACCATTTTGGTCCTGAAAATATTAAAAACTTTAACTTTGGAAGGAACCTCGCATTATAGTTCCATGGCCAAACTAACATCAATTCAACTCACTGACTCACTATGATTAGATTGTGTTTTATTAACAATTCGTTTGATAAGCGTTTGATTACGTTCAACTGAATATAATTTAATATACTATATCTATTATTCCGAAAGAGGGATCCGGCCCTGTCCATCATATCCATTGTTGTTGTTGACATATTCATGACATGTTGCCACACTTATCGGAAATACTCCGGTAATGTTTTTGACACATCCACCCTTTAACAGTCAGTTGCAATATAATATTTTGCATATTTATTATCTGTAAAAACTTAAAAAGTATATATTTAGAATCAGGTTATGTGTTTTATGTTTGAATATCGAGCATATGGATCTTTCACGTTCAATTTAAGTCTGAATTTTTACCTATTATATACCCTAACTTTACATAGTTTTGTATGTCTCGCCATAAATTACACCAGGTTTTTCTACAAAAATGATCATTTACACGTTTTACAAACAATTGAATAAAAACAGTCATATGCAAGCCATTTTTAGATAGATGGAAGGAGTTTCATTCTCGATTGTAAATTTTATATATGGTAAAGAAACTTATGTTTCACCAAAAAATTGGTTTATTCATACATCTTTTTTTTCGTATTAAAATTAAGAAACTGGGTTATAAAACTTTTAGAACTAAAAGAATCGTCCAAAGATTTAAGAAACTTTTGGTAACAAAATGTTGCTAAAATTGTTTGATTTTGATTTTTCTTGTTTTTTTTTTGCTCATTTATTACCCCTTACCCCCCAAAAAAAACAGAAAATGGAATAACAAGGTTTCCCGAACTCTCTATAACTCGAATGCTATAACCCGAACAAATCTTTATTCCCATAATTGTTATAGTTATTTCACTGTCATTGACTATTGGACCCATGTGTTACAAAGTTCTTCCGCTTTTCAGTTAATAAAACCCCTTTAACAATTTTTTTTGTTTTGTTTTTGCATGAAGCAAGGGCACAGAAAAAACGGGACAGCCTGATTAAAAAAAACTTTTCGATATAACTTTTGAAAAAAGTTTTTATAGTATTGCACATAAAATGTCACAGGCGGTTGCTGTTGTTGACAGGAAATAGGCACTTCCTTGGGTTAGAAAAATGTGAAAGAAACAGTTTTCCAAAGAATGACTG
Organism: Lepidozona retiporosa; assembly: GCA_032360285.1. NCBI lineage: Eukaryota > Metazoa > Mollusca > Polyplacophora > Chitonida > Ischnochitonidae > Lepidozona > Lepidozona retiporosa. The sequence continues at coordinate 7,873 of JAUOBW010018013.1, read as the reverse complement.
AATTGGCAAGACTACTTGGGTCCTGTTATATACCTGAATTTGGTCCAGTATGTCCTCAAATGGCATAAAAACTGGTAATGGACTTTTAATTTTCTGCTGGGTTTATGTTATGGCATAACCGCCTCATTGGTTTACACGTTTTACACATGTACGTAAAAAATATCAACAAAGATATTGCATTAAATCTATGTTCAAAAACTTCAATAGTTTTGTCATTATATACTGCAATCGCAATTTTATAAAATGAATTTGAACATTATTTTGTTCTATTTAATACTCATTTTCGGATTTTTTCAACCCTTCCTTGCAGGAAGGAGTAGCTGCTACCTTCTTTTATTAAAAAATTCTTAACATACTTAACTCTTAAATTTTTATTTTTAGTGACTACATAATTGACGCGTATTACGCTGGCGTCATTTAGTTACCACCAAAATACAAAACTGAAGATAATGATAATAATAAAAATAATAATAAAAAATAACATTTCATCCTACATCTACGAGGCTTAAGCGAAATTAGATAAAAATGTTGCTTTTTTGGGGAAAAAAGTGGTCAATGGACTTTTTTTTAAGGAAATTTTTGGCAGGAAAATATCACAATATTTTGCAGGAATAAATTTTTGCATAGAGTAATTTTTCTGTGGGAGACTTTAAACAGGTAAAACATTATTAAAACGTAATACCTACTGCTCTAAAAAAACACTTGCACTTTTTTTTCATTAAGCAATTAAGGTTTGGCCAGCCCTCAATGCTGTTTAGTTGTTTTCAAAATTCATCCCAAAAGATTCTGAAAAGTTTCTTAATATTGTTCCTAAAGCTTGAGCCCTTAGTAAATTTTAGATATACGAAGTGCATATTTTATCATGTCAAGTGGGTACAGAGTAGCATTTTAGGGGCAAATAATGGGATTACGTCATTATTTATATTGAAGGTTGCCCTTTCAAATAAATTTCTTTATACATTTTGTATTTTCAGCATTTTAAAAAGTATGCTTGTATTGTCTGAGCCCTCAGGCCGTCAACTTGTACGTTTTTCGAGCACTGGTTGCTGACCGGTCGGTAGCTTGGAAAACAAGTGTATATTTATATATTATTTGGCTTTTTAATTGAATTTACTGTAGAAGAGTGAATTAACTCAAGTTGGAAAAATTCACTGAATTACTAACCCTTTGTGGCGGAGAATGTACCAAAGGGTATATATTTTGAATAAACTAAAATTAAAAACCAACACAGCGCAGGAGAGTACAGTATGTTATATTTTGAAGTTTAATTTGTCTTTATAATATTTTTTACAAGAGTATGTATACACACTTCAAACGCGTCTAACATCGTAATACACCCGTTTTTCGTTTGCCGAACATATATATATATATTTTTTTTTTCAAAACGCGATTTGTGGTGGAAAGAGCACAAACTAAATAAGTTTTTGTTATTAAATACATGGTTGAAAGTGTATTATTTACACAAAATTTTGCTAGCTTTCACCAGAATTTGCAATGTAGGCTCAAACTTAGTTTATTGAGTAAAAATATGTAAAAACTTATCATTTTTAAGAATTTTTGAAAAACAAATACGATGGAAGGCGTCAAAATCTTTAATTTCAAAAGATCTATACTGAAAATATTTCCTTACTGTATATACTTGGCTATAATACTTGCTTAGGTTTTCGATTAAATGTTATACCGTTGTTTTACAATTTCTACATAAAACGCCCACGACAGAATGCAAAAAAGAGAAGTTGTCTCAAAGACGGCCGAAAGGTTTTTAGTAACACAGGCCGATTCATACTCAGCAGACCACCATTCCAAAAAGCTATAGTTTACCCATCATTCCTCTTCTGGGGTAAGCAAAACGACCATTTTCTGATTCTGATTTCCACACCACTAGGCTGAGGCAAAATACTCGGGTAAAATCCCCATCCCTTGGGGCAAAGCCCCGGGTAGAATCCCTACCTGTGCCCGGGGAGGGTGGGTACTGACTGAATCACGCATTATAAACCACTTAGCATCCTTTTTCTTTATCAAACCAGAAAAAGCACTGTTTTACACTGTATGTTTTTACGTTGTATAACAGCGTTTCTATTTGTCCAAAATGCTGAAAGTTTGTCCAAAAATTTTTATCCGCGCCTTTAACATCCGAACTTTTTTGAGGCTAGTGTATTTTATATCGCATCTGCGTTTGCGAAACTTACGGTTCTCCCTTTTCGCGAAAGTTTATCTAATTTTTTTTTACTAATTTATGACCTCGCAAAAGTTTCTCTGTTTAACCGGTAACCATTACCAACCCAGCTGTTGCCACAAGTATTTATGACTTTTCGATTTCGAGTCTGTCAATTCGAAATTCGATTTCTTCAGCTTAACCGTAGCGCAAATGGGTGCTTCAAATAGAGCCAAAACCGTACCCGTGACCCGTCTGGAAATATTGTCTATGACAATTTGTCGGTCTATCACGTTAAACAAAATACCTACCTACATGTCATCGTCGGTTGACTTTTTGAAATTGGAGTTATAGATTTTTCTGAAATTCGCAAGGGTTTTAAAAAATCTTATATGAATATGGTACAACACCTTCATCGATGTATCCCTTTATTAATGGATTAATTACAATTTTACTAAAGACAGCAGGAGGCTGGAACCGATTTAGAGGGGTGAATGCAATATCGAAAGTCGCGGTAGGTGTATACAACATTATTTTTAATTAATTTCAGCTTGGTTGGAAATCTGCCGATAACACTGAAGGAATCTTAGTATTTTCGAATTGGACCTTACTGTATCTGGACAGAGGACCCATACAAATTCAAGTTTATCGGAGAGAGTGTATAGGCCGATGCTGTAAGATAACATGGACAGGGGAAAATGAATCAATATATCGGTCTTCACATAAGGTGTGTGCCGGTTACGAGTTTGGGTGGGAGTTCGTTAGACTTGTGCGATCTGGTAAAATAACTTTCAACGGTTATGTTTCATTTGTAAATGAAAGGTACGCAGCCAGAAATAAATCCTTCAAATTTATGTCTTGCCGGCTATTTTTGGATTGGTGGTTTGGCTGGGCTTCCCACATGCAAATCGATTTCAGGAAGCAATGCGCATGGTGCATGGACAACCCATGCGAGATTTTGGCATGTGACGGCACGAAAGTTGGAATCAATTTTAAAAATGCTTTCGTTGATCCTATTGAACAACCTGGAGAGAGTGCGACAATAGTTACTAAATTAAAACGCATGAATCGCTGCTTTATTGTTTCGTCCAAGGCTGATGCCGCGCTGAAATCAAAACTTCGGCGGCATTTGAAGAATATTTGCTCACAATTCACCAATATCGTACACACGAAAGACGAAGATAAAGAGCCGATGACGGAAGAGGAATTTCAATGCTCATCCGCACAACTATTAGAAGTCATCCCTATAGAATGTTTAGAGCTTCTACAATTTATACTAACCACAGAGACAAATGATGCACTCCGTATACACATTGCTAATTTGTTCCTACTTCTCTCGACTGAAGCTAGTCTCGACACTATCATTCCACTCGAACTAGTCGAGACTATCGAAAGATTTGTTGGGGGTTGCAAAACCCTGACAATAAGTTTTGAAGAGCTTCAAAACGTAGCCGAGCTTTTAAAAGGTTTTAGCTCAGAAATGGCAGAATTGTTGTTAGTGTTTTGCGAACAGAGTGTGACTGGACTACCACATCACGCTTTTTTAGATGCGATGTTATACGTAGCAAACCGGGTCAAACTCATTCATGAAAACGATGTGTCAGCTGGAGAAGTCATGCGTCACCCAAATACATATAATCCGCCAAAAACGGGTCAAGCGTACTACTTTGAGAAGGATGGAGATATTCGACGCGACATACGACGATTTTCTGTTGACGATAGAGCAGCAAAAAACTACGATGACTGTCCATCACAAAAATGTGAAAAAGTCTACCCTCAGGTATTTTGATTTATATGCCTCTACCTTTTTTAGGTAGGAGTTTGAATGATATTTTTATCCACTTTTATTTTGTATTGGGGATAAATGTTTGAATAACACATGTTTCGCGGGTATTTATTTTCGCGAATGAGCACTTTAGTTTTTTTTCGAGGATATTTATTTTCGCGAATGAGCAGTTTTGGATTTTTTCGTGGGTATTTATATTCGCGAATGCCTATTATTATGAACTTTTGCAGGTATTTATTCCCCAATTTAAAGTAATTCAACCAAGCTTTTAGACATTATGCCTTCACTAAAATCAGAAAACAAACACACGAAATGTTTTTTATAGTTCTATACACCCCAAAAAGACAAGAAAAATATTTTTCACGGGTATTTATTTTCGCGAATGGTCTTTGGAAACTTTTTTCACGGGTATTTATTTTCGTGAATGGTCTATTAAAACTTTTTTCGCGAGTATTTAATTTCGCGAAAATTAGTACCCCTAAGGTAATCAAAATTTTGCCTTAGCTTAATGTTATATTACCTTTTAAATTAAATTAATGACGTAACTCAGCGCAACATTTGTATACCTTATTGGTAAAAATTCGTCGGTAAAAAGTGACGATTTTTTACCGACGAATATTTTTTACCAACGAATAATTTTTAACGACGATTTTCTATAATTTATTTCAATAATATTTTGCTTTTTGTCGCAAATCTGCAACTGGAAGCCAAGACACTAAAACAGAAAAAGTTTGATAGACTTATAAAACATAATAAACGAGCAAATACCACTTCAAATCAGAATAGATTGATGTATTTTTTATAGTAAATAAAGTTGATAACGTAAAAAAGACAAAATTAATGTTTTATTATTGTTTCATTATAGCCTGGTAAAAAATTTCGTCGGTAAAAAGTGACGCAATATCATTATTATTTTGCCAAATCTGAGCCTAGATATGCTTAAAATACCTTCTGCTCCCTTTTCTATGAGAAGGAAGTGGTGTGGGGGTAGGAGTATTATTTTGATTATAACTTATACTAGGGTGAGGTAGGGTTTTTTCTTAGTGTTTTGGGGGTACTTAGGTGTGGGGATTCTATACCCAGAATTTTGCTCCCAAATATGGAATTCTACCCGCCAAATTAAAGGGGATTGAGACATCTTGAACTTTAATTTACTCCTACAAAATATTTTTATAAGTGAGTGGTATTCTATATAAGTTAAACGTTTTATTGCTAATTTAATTTTTTTCATGAAATTTTAGACATTTTCATGACCATTTAATGCATAAAAACAGAAAATCTTTTCCCTCGGGTTAATACTTATAGGATATTATACTTATCCGGCATACTATGGATTACATTTTACTTATTTATTTAATTAGGTCAGCAAGAGCGGTAGAACGTTTATTTTCGTTTGGTTTTGCCCTAAGCATGGTCACGTATATGGGTTCCACATTATCCCAAGCTCCGAAGGAAGAAAGGATATGTCAGCATCGTTATATCGTTACCTGGAAGTTGCTCCAAAAACTGTATTCTACGACCACGCGTGTAGCGCCAGCGAATATGTGAAAAACAGAGAGTCTGGTTATTTTAAAGACACCCGATTCTATCATGATGTGTTCCATGGCTTTACTCATAAGTGTTTGAATTTTGGGAGCAGCAAGCTATCAGGCTTTGACGCATTCAACACATCCATATGCGAACAGTTTAATGCGTTCATTCAAAACATAAAAGCGTCGGGGAAGTTGATGAGTCAAGCTCGATTCATGTTCTATTTTCAATTTTTCATTAATATATGGAATGATGAAAAGTTCAAATCCCATCAAATGGAACAGCGCATTAAATTTATTGGAGCTAACGATATAATATAACTGTATTATATTTTGAAATATAAAATACCTTTTTAAGTCAAATAGAAAAAATCAAAATGTAGTTACTCTAATACACTTTTCTTTCAAGGAAAATTGAATCAAACAAGAGTAAACAATAATTATTACTATACTTATTTTAATTTTAGGTTTCTTATATAAAACGGATGTAATAAAACACAAGATTTAATAAAAGCAAATAAAGAAAAATAATCAATAATTCTAAAAATGGTATATTTGTTTTATAATATTTAATATATTTATACGCGTTTTGTAATTTCTTCAAAAAAACATTACACCACATTTTATATTTTCTTTATGGGGGTAAAATTGTCGTTATATTTTAGTGGAATATCATATTATAATGTTTTTTTTTATTCAGAAAAAAATCACTAAGTTAACCATTGGGCGAGTGGCAAATTTCAAAAATTTTATAAAAATTTCAATTCTTTCCGGTTACCACGGGCATATGGGAGATTTCCCCGGCATTAAATTGAAAAAGTAGATGTGAATTTGTATAAAAAGAGCATTTGAATTACAAACATTGACTTGACTTGATAAAATATAATGTATAAATTGGGAAAAAAGGAAACTTTTGCTGTCCCACCCTGTGTCACCGGGGCAAAATTGACGGGTAGAATTGTGATCCGCGAAAAGAAAACTCCGCGAAAATTAATCTCCGCGAAAATTTATCTCGTTAAGGTAGCCATTTTTGATTAGAGCAGAAAATTCAATATTTCCAGACAGTGATAATTTTACTAGACCACCCATTGAGTTTTTTTGATTAAGTGATTACTAACCTTGAATCTCTAAATTACTAACAAATAATTTTATGAAACTATCATAGCGTGTTGACAAACATCGAGTTTCTGAAACTACATATAGTAAATCTGACATAGATTAATATCTGTTTCCTCTGAAAGTCAATTAACAAAATTGCAAACAATCACTCGCCATTTGTTTTTCATTTAGAAAAACACATTGATGCCAATCACCCAAGCCATCATGTGTTGGCTAAACGGAAAGTTGTACTCGATCAAATCCGCAAAGGGCTTGAGATGTTGGGAGTGTTAGAACAAATATCCACCCATGTCTCGCTTTATGAGAAGTTGTTTACTGCGCAAGTTTATGGGCCACAGGATGTCATAGGCTTAATCAAATTTAAAGAAAGTACGACTGATGCATGCAAAGATCATTTACTGCGTTTCCTTAACGAATCGTCTAATGAAAGACTGCATAACTTTATAACATTTATATCAGGCAGCAAAGTGTTACCGAGAAGTCATCTAGAAGTCTCATTTTCGACACGGAACAGTTTTTTTCTGGCACATGCACATATAAATTGGAATGCCCAATATATGACAATTATGAGTTATACGAGGTTTCCTTAGAATCTGTAAGCTCGTCAAGTAATGGACAAAAATTTACATCGGTTTAGTTGAAAAGATTTTTTTTTGTAAATAGGGACTGACTTACTGTGAAAATGAGAAATTTGTCAGGGTTCATATTTTCCTAACGTGTACAGAGGTCTTAAATGATTTATTTTTATTGCAACATGATTTTGTACTAGAATATTAAGAAAAATAATATAGTGAAAACTATCCATTTTACGATTACTGTATGGTTCCGGCGATAGATAACTTTGATCGGTGTCAAATTTTGGTATAATGGATAATTTCTAGTAGTAATCCAGAAACCGTTCATTTATCGCGTAAAAGCGTTACTTTAAGGTCAGAAACTTTCGCTGGAAGAATGTTTCGCGTTTTTTGGCCCTTTCCGCAGTAGTTTTTTCCCACGAAATGTTACAAAATGTCTTAGCTGCAAAAGTGTTTTCCTGTGAAATGTTTCAAAATGTCTCATGTGCGAAAGTTTTTTCCTGCGAAAAAAATCAACATATTTTGATAAATTTTGTTCACACTGGTCATATTCTTTATTTTTGTTTATAAAAATATATATTTAACCATATTCTACAAGAATTTTCTTGATAACTTTTGTTTGGGATGCCCTATTACTCCACAATTTATTATATCTATGTTGGCTCTCATCCTATAACAAATTTAACTCCATAAGGCAAAGGGGCGTATG
>JAUOBW010017902.1:0-10119 GCA_032360285.1 Lepidozona retiporosa | reverse complement strand
GGATGGTTTTCAAATTTCCTAATTGCTATCTCTAGGGGATCAGTTAAATCTGAGGTGTTATTCAGAAGACTTTCCTCACATTTTAAGTTTAGTTTTTTACAGCATTATCAAAAAAATCACTGAAATTCTTGCAAAAAAATATAATTACAGGACGATTTCCACGAAGAATAAAGATGACCAGCGTTTAATTGATCACAATGACGATGTTTCAGATTTCAGTTATTGGGATATAAAGCAAATAAACCTAACGTACCCGCTATGTAAGTGACCAATGCACACTTAACATATTAACCCCGTTCCTACTGTTGCTATTTTTGCTCACAACGCTAGGATTACCCCCAGTATTATTTATGTTTACAAAATGCACAAATAGTTAGTATTTTATATATTTTAAGAATATAGAAAAAATACCAATACCCTTTTTGCTGAAATCAACATTTTATACTTGGTACCAGCTATGGTCTCACGACGACGTTATTTTATGTCTGTTACGCAATAACAACGCATAATGCCAAGCATGTCTCTAAAACTTAATTATAATCAAAGAGTTAGATAATTAAGCCCTAGAAAATTATTTTTTTAAACTTCATGTATCGATACTACAGCTTATTTTAGAATACCATGCAATTTTTATAGAAATCGTATGTATAGTTCACAAGATATGTCCGTTTAAAATATCGATACGGTCAGCGCCTTGATATTATATACTACATATTGCAAAGCGGGCTGTAAAGAAAACATTGCTTGTGATGTCATATGTGCGCTAGTAGATTACGGGAAATTTATACTATTTCATAATTTCATAATTTTTAACTTTTTATAGTTATTTTTTTATTTTTATAGGATTGAAAATTAGAGAAAATGGCGGCGACCGTAGGCGATTTTCTTTAGCTAATTTGAAGGTCTTAATCGACTTTTTAGGATTTGAAATTTTGCGACCAGTCAAGAAATAGTCTAAATATCATTTCAAGACAAAAAATAGAAAGTTTTTTTCTAGGGCTTAATTATCCTTTAAGTTGAAATTGTCTCAAAAATAGACTATCTATAAAAGTTATGATCATTTAAAATCACGAAGTCATCAAAAATATAATTCAACTTACTTATTCCATCAATGACGATAGCCGTTCTAAATTTCAATATAGATCCATGTAAAAAGACAGTAAATTAGCTGGTGGGCCCCTTCTCACTCTTCTCATAAAATCCCAGGCCGGGATATGAAAACAAATTTTAAAAAAACAATAATTATTATGTGATGATTTTTCCTTATAGCCCGGTTTCGACTATGATTTTAAAGTTAAAATAATAACTTTAAATTCATAAATTTCAACATAAAGTCGGTTTTCTTTTAACTTAAAAAAATAGACGTTTCGATTGTTGTTTTCAGTTGATTTTATATTGTAAAATCATTTTAAAATCAATCTAAAATCGTAGTAGAAACCGGGCTTATGACGTAATTAGATTGGATACTTTTTTCATTAATTGGAATTTAAAAAAATATATATTCTAACATACGGTTTGTGATTGTTATTGTTTAACTTCATTTATATTTAGTAGTTCGATATACAGCAAAGGAATAATTTCCACATTCTTTATTTAGGCGATAAGGCAACTGGTGGAGTTGTTACACCAGCTCCAACTGCAAGTTCATCTCCCATCACCCGTCCTACCGTACATCCTCCAATAGGAGGGAAGTGTGATAATAAAGACAAAGATTGTAATTATTGGGCCAAAAATTCATATTGTACAGACAAAGTAGAGGCTCAGTGGATGAGGGAAAATTGCTGTCTAGCGTGCAAAGGTAAGTGTTTGTAGAGATTATTATCTAACATGGCTTTAACTTTAGGGTAGGGTAGGGTTATACCAAAAGGAATCTAGCATGTTATATATTTCTCCTAAAGACTTCTGAGTTCGCTACATGGTATACCGTTATGAATTTGAGTAGGTTTGTCTTCAAGCATGGAGATGTTATTAAACCATATAGCTATATCAACGTTGACGTTATGTTTAGCAACAAAATAAATAGTATAATGATCTGATGTTGGGTGTTATCATTTGCAAAACTGCATATTTTTGATTCATCAGTAAACAGTAGGTCATTTATAAATTTACTAAATAAGATGGGACCAGGAAAATATCCTTGACGGACACCAAGCCCTATCAACAATTCACTCAATGATGAAGCTATACGAAAACGTTTTGTTAAAAATATATCTGTATAGAAATTTTAGGGTTTTATATTCTACCCCATACGCAGCAATTTTTCCATGAGCACATCATGAGGTTAAAGGCCTTACATAGGTTCATCAAAATAAAAGCGACCTTGAAGTTATGATCCCTTGCTTTACTTTTAAGAAGATAAAATAAGGCATGTTACGTGCTATTCCACAGCGGAATATCAGTTTTTGTACTATCTTTCATATCTAAAGGAGAGATATCGGCCCATTTAAGTTCTTCTGGGAACCTTCCGACAGTCAAACAATTGTTGAGACAGTTATTTCCATAGCATTTTGAAAATAATAATAATCTAACCGGATAAATATAATTGTGGCTAGCGGCCGACTGGCGCATGCATCCCATAAACCATTATATTTAGAGAAAATTTATTGTCCACAATGCTATATAAATGATAAAACTATAAAAATCGTTGTTTTTAACCAGAGGTTATTAGGAGATTGTAGTGAAATTTATACAGGCTGAATTATAGAAAATCTTTTTGGGGTTTATAATAGAATATTTATTTGATGCCCTCTTTTATTAAATATTCGGTTTATTCCAGCTCTCGTTAATAAATTTTAATGTTCAAAGGAGGTCATCAGGACTCGCAACTCCTAACACTTTATAAAAAAGAACACGGATGCTCAAAATTTGCCTGAAGACAGCAGGTCTATTGGTTAGAAAAATAAGAACAACTCCAACCTCAACCAAAATTATCTTACAAAATATAAGGGTGATAAACTTTGTTTTTTAACAAAATTTAAATTAATTGCATAACTGTTTTATAGATATTGTCCAACCGTCGTGCATTAACTCAGATAAGAGATGTTATTTTTGGGCGACAAACGGTTATTGCACAAGTACTGACAACAACTACATGCAGATTATGAAGAACAAATGCTGCGGGGCGTGTAGAGGTATATAAACATAATTCTTCAGACAAACTTAAGCCCTATTTGAATAACAGGAGACTAGAAGTTATCCTTCTGAAATCGAACATCCAAATTTATACTAACCTCTCTAATTTTAATAGAATAATCAAGGGAGAGAAACTTTTTTTATTGAAAAAATAATCATTAACAAATTAAGTAATTGCGATCTTACATAGATGTTTTTTGTATATAAATACAGGAAAATATGTTATTGTTTTCTAAATATGGTTTTCTTTCAGATAATGCAAAATGTGTAGACAGTGATTCTAATTGTCCTGCATGGGCGCAGAGTGGAGAATGCAAGAATAATCCTAAATGGATGTTAGATAATTGCAAGCTGTCATGCAAACAATGTATGTAATTGTATTAACGATCATCTCGGATTCTGGAAGAAATCCCTTTGTATGTAAAAACAAATTTAATTTGCGAGAAAGATGTAATCGTTTAAATTATTGATGAAGTCGTTTTAAATGTATAGTATTTAAAGATCTGAACACTAGAAAAATAAGTTTGTCTCAAGTTATCTCATATGTAAGAGCTTGAAAGATTATCCAAGAGTTGCTCGATTTGTTTGAAAGATATTAAACAGCTCTCAAGACCATTAAAAAAAACAATTCTAAGATATCACTATCTACTATTGTGATGTTATCATCTACTTAATGGTTTGATAAATTTTAATTGTTTTTGGTAAGTATGAAAACTCAACAACAGATAGATGGAAATGTCATAGAAAATGAAATTATCAAGAACCTTTAAAACGATCGCAACTTAAGAACGGATGAAGGTTTTACAAAAAAAAAATCTTGGATAATTTTTCTTGCTCTTCCATATGAGCCCAACTTGTCTTTACAGTGTTCACTACTACAAATTAGCGAAAAAAGATCATTTACACTCGCGCCAATTAGTCTGATTTTTAAAACTTTAAGGGGAGACACAATTCTATAATTTCTAAAAGTTTTTATACAAATATCTTTTACTGGATAAGCCATAAGGCATGTTCAGCCAGCCCAAAATCGATATTTGAAGTAGTTAAAAAAAAAATGCTATTTCGACCAAGGGGTATGAATGTTATATCTTGAATTAGTTTATTTCCAGAAACAAAATTTCGAGATTTTGACGTCAGATGAACCTAAGCTATTCAAAGGCCTACAAATACAAGGCTAATTAAACGCACTACATTTCGATTATGTGCTAATAAATATAGTATATAGGTTTGATTAATCAATTATTATATTGCATGTTGGCAAGCCAAATTAATGTTGATAGTAATTCACCCTGACTTCTCATACCTCATACGACATATCACCCTGACTTCTCATACCATAAACGACACATCATTTTGTAAGCATATCAAATTCACCCTGACTTCTCATACCATAAACGACATTCACCCTGACTTCTCATACCATAAACGACATATCACCCTGACTTCACATACCATAAACGACATACCACCCTGACTTCACATACCATAAACGACATATCACCCTGACTTCTCATACCATAAACAACATACCACCCTGACTTTTCATACCATAAACGGCATATCATTTTGTAAGCATATGTTTATTTGATTTTTACCCGTCAAATCTATATATGAAATTAATCTTATCAAAGAAATAGGGAAGTATATTAACCTGGCCTGGACACACTACCAACAAATCAGCCGCAAGCCTGGTTATTCAGTGCCTATTGTAAACACTTTAACCATATTTTGCCCGGGAATATTTGAAAACCTGTAATGCCCAGGCCCCTACAAAAATACTCTTTATGTATATCTATTTGGATAAAAATTGGTAAACAGGTAGGCCATGATAAAATCTACATTTAGACAAAAAGAAACTAAAAAAAAATCCATAATTGATGACGACAGATTTTTTCTTGGGGCTATTTTAAATATCTCTTAACAATTTTCTCCAAAAGATTTTTTATGCGGGTTTTGACTTGTGAAAAATAATAATTTTAAACAAATATTTATTCAAAATGGCGGAATTTTGGGTCCAAAGTCGCCATTTTAAGAAAATCACTTAAATCGGTCCAGGAACCTCCATGAAAGAATTTAATCAGCTGATATTTGGCAAAGATTGAGATTTTAGTAGGATCTATCTATGCTAAAAATATTAGTCTTATTATTATTATTTCTTTATTTTACATGGATAACTTTACAAGTCAAACTATTAATAAAAAGTTAACTATTTACACCTATAACGTACATGAAAATAGGTCATGCTTATATCTATATAAATCTATGTATTTTCAAAAGAACCAGTATGCATATTTAAAAACTTTGCATCAACTAATTACTTGAAGAATTGCATTAGCATGAAACATTATGTTGTAATTTTATAGTTAAATAATCTTATTTTATGGATATTACTAATTAAATATAAATAGATATCTATTTTTATGATGGTTTTTTTCTTGTTTTTAGAAAATTTTCATTACATATGATATAATATTTTTCTATGTACTGGAGGAATAATCACCAAATTAGATAAAGTAGTATAGTCAGTGCACCGAATCATTGCGCACCGCTAATCATTGCGCACAATGATAGTGTTGTTTATAACAATAGAAGTAACGCTATGAATAGCAAAGTAGATTAATTTCTGATAACTTAGTTCTATTATCTAACATAAAATATATATACTTGCTTGATTTTAAATTATGTATGAATCAATATTCTTGAATTGTTTTTACCTACCTAAAATTTTGTCAAATAATAACTTTGTCAGACTAGTTGTCAACTTTGTTATTATGTAAGCACGGCAACTTTTTTCGATCTCAGAATGCTGTTCTGGGTCAAACTCAGAAAAGTTGTACCGTTGTCCCGTCCGTAACGCCATTTTCAAATCAGTACTAATAATATAAGTAAGATGTTCACATAAATTAATAATAAGTTGTGATTGAACATAATATATTTAGTATATTATTTTACAAGCTTCCGACTGTCATGCAGCCATGGTCACGTAAATGTAATATTATAGTTATAACACAAATGCAAATACATCTCAATAATTTACAAATAATAATTCAAAATAAATTAATGTAAATGTAGATAATTATTTATATTTATATACGGAAGGCCCGACAGTGAAACAATCACCTAAAGTAGAATGAGAGAATAAAAGTGTTGATATCCTGATTATAGGCTCCTAGGGTGATAGTGTATAAAGATAAGGAGGAGACCTTAGAATAACATAAAAGCCACAAACCTAGTAGATCGTGAGAAAAATCTAAGGGCAGTGTGCATGTGGGCAGGGGAAACTTAAAATGTTTTGAATTTATTTGCTACCCAGAAAGTTCTTACTGTACCAGTAACAAATTGGACACAAAAGCTAGGATTCTTAGTATAACCAACCAAAATAAACAAATAATCAAGCAATTGATCATCATGACCTCATTAATAAACACACATAATAAAATTACCAAGAAACGGGAAAATCTAAAAAATTCAAAAGAACAAAAATCTAATTCCCGAAAAAACTAACTCCAAAAGCAAATAACTAGAATTTGAAAAAACTACCCAAAACAAAAATAATAGTTGCAGCCAATAGTATAAGGACTTGAGTGTTTATCTCGTCTGGGTCATGCGGTTACGACACTCAGGCGTTTCGATAGAGTAATAGCGCTAAACTCCCATGACCGACGCCTTGTCCTTCATTAAATTTATAACTATTATTATCGTTTAAAATCTTTTGCTAAACCCTAAGTGAAAAAAATATTAAAAAATATAAGAAAACAAAAAAACAACAAAAAACGGCCTGAAATAAAATTAAAGACAAAAATCAATAAAATTTATTGCAAACAATAACATAAATCACGTGAGAGGAAACTGCGACCAGTCCAAGTGTATAAGCAAAATAAATATTAAAAAAGAAACATCGTTAACTGTGAACCTTTGATAATTGTTCACATTAAACTGTTTAATGTATAGATATTAATATTTTGAAAAATATTGTGTGGCTGACTAGTTCCAGGCCATTTTCACGTTTGTGGTCATATAACTATTTCCAAGTGTTGTTTTTGAATAATATCTCTACCAGATGTTTAATTAACATATGCAACATCTGGTTAAAATTTCGTGAAAAACAATATTCAGAAATGGCGATATGCAGTCATGTATCTTCCTGTTTTGTGCTGGTCATCCAGAGGGGCGACAGGAGTTTTATTATTCTGTTAGTTGGTCGTCCTCAGAGAAAAAGGGTCATCCGACAAAGACAACGTGCCGCAGGGTTACCTAACATTTAGTTAAAAAATCGTAAATAATAGTCTAAAACAAGCCAAAGCTGGAATTGGTTCCCCGTTTTTTAAAATTTAAAGAAAATTTTAAAAAGATTCATTGACTTGTAAATTATTAAACTCACAAAATTTGGAATATAAATACATGAATAAAAATCTAACCCTCTGATTCCATGCCGGGGATCGAACCCGGGACCTTCGGTTTTCAAGCCAAATGCTCTACCACTGAGCTACATTTCATAGTCAAAAGATTCTATTTTTAACATGTATTTATATTACCATTTAGCAGAGTTATCCAACTCTGACATACGGGAGTATATAAATCCATCTATAGAACAACACTGTAACTGGGGCTGGGTCTGTGAGTAACACATTCAAATAAAATGTGGGTATATGTAATGATAAATACGTTAATAAAAATCTAAGTCTATGGTAATGTGTATTTAAATAGGAGGTATTCTCACCGTACCTAACGCACCTATAGTACCTATATAATTTGCCATGGAATCATAATAGTCGTAGGTTAAACCACATCTGGAGCATTAAATTTTTTTTCACATTGCAGGATATGGATACGCGGAATAGAGATAGCCTCTCTGTATTTCAACATCTATTTTATTTCTTAGGCATGCTGAGGTCATGAAAAAGATTATATCGACGGTCCAAGATGGCGGTGGTGATATCGGTGTTCATATGTATCTTTTCTAATTGAATGCACACTTTACAACAGCCACGTGACAGCATTATTGTTTCCCTTTCGAGGTTACAGTAACTCACTTTTTTTAAAAAAAGTGTTCTAACGATTGTTGTGAAACCAATGTTTATTTGGTATAATTTGAGGACTTTCATGTTTTTTATATTTTTGATACAAATCTTAACCGTTTGGCCACGCCCAAAAACGCTATTTTTTCTCGAAAATGACACTATGTATTTGTTTAAAATTTTGGGTACAGTTAGGATATAAGGCATTAATTGAGGTATTTAGTCACCTGCTCAACATCTTCTTTACGATGACTTTGGTCTAAAGCAGGGCCTTTTTGGCTCGAAAACTATTGTTTGTGAACATCTCAAAAACTACACTATGAATCTTTTTTTCACTCTCAGCAGAGCCGATGCGGTCTTTTTTTCCGTAAACGGTGAAACCACAATAATGGTGCAACCACACGGAATAAAACAATGTTGTATTATACAGTGCAATCACATTAATGGTGCAACCACAATAATAGCGGTGCAACCACAATTAATAATAATATTAATAAACATCTCAAATATTTCTTTTATATAAGCCCCCTCAAGCGCCCCCCACTCGGAAAAGATAATCCACTTGAAAACATAAAATATAAGTAAATTACAAGAAAAAAATATAAGAAAATAACTGTAAAAAAATACTTCAATAAAGAAATAAAATGTAAATATAACTCCTAAACTAACTGTTATTATATATTCAAAAAGTGACATTAACCCACTTTTATCCTTTCGTTATAGGAATAATGTTTGACATAAATTGTATAAGCGCCCCAGACGCATAATAGAGCTTTTAACACACCCAATTATATC
This sequence comes from Lepidozona retiporosa, assembly GCA_032360285.1. Classification (NCBI taxonomy): domain Eukaryota; kingdom Metazoa; phylum Mollusca; class Polyplacophora; order Chitonida; family Ischnochitonidae; genus Lepidozona; species Lepidozona retiporosa. The sequence goes on along the minus strand of JAUOBW010017902.1, from coordinate 1,174 downwards.
AGGAAATTATCTAAATCTTCCAGATTTTTTTAGAAACGCTAGTTTAACTTATTTGCGCATAGAACTTTCGCTAAAAAAGCGAAGGAACGCGAACAAATTTTGTTAGTGTGATAGTTTTCCTTAATTTAATTTAACCTTTTTCCTGCATACGGTTGTTCCTGAACAACTCAGCAAAAAGTCAAATTATCCTAAATATTTTTTGTTATTGTTTTGTACCACTAATGCATGATGTTGTTTTTCAGCAACAGTTTTTAATTACGTTTACCAATTTGAAAACATAAAACTATTTTTTTAAGATTTTTATCACCAGCGTACCTCAAAAATTCATGAATCAATTTTTTCATAAAAAAAGTCATGAAGGAAAGGGTTAAAAAAATAGTACTGTATAAAAGCTATCCACAAACTTATCCCTGTCTTTTGTTACCCTAAAACGTATATTCCAACAACAATTTAACTTAATGGTTTCTTATAAAAAGGTAAAATGGACAGATTAAATCACGTTATACCATATAACGTTTATCAAATTAAACAATACTTTAATACCATAAATAGCTTCATAAAGTCTACTGCCTGATGAATTTCATTTCAGATACTGTACTACAAAACAAAAAAGCTTTAAACCTCGTTTTAGACCCTTCCACTGAATTAACAAGAATAACTTGATCATAAAATCGGAATAATTCCAATACATTATCCTTTAAATTTTCTCTATTTTTCAAACCAGGAAACCTCTGACTAGTTTCCAAAACAGCGAGTTCAAGTTGTTCAAAGACGTCAACTGCAACAGCCATGTTGTTTATTGTGGGTGGTTTCACCGTTAATGTGGTTTCACCGTATAATACAAACTAAACGGGACAATTTTAGCCCAAAAATCTCAATTTTCTCAAAAAATTATGTTCTGGTTCCGTAGAAATTTTCTACGATGATAAATAATAGTATTTCTGATTCTTTTAGCATGTAAGAAATTTTTTCGGATGCTTAAATTTGCCCAAAAACAGTTTTTTTTTTATTATTTCTCAAAATCCGTGCATTACTTTTTAGAAATATTTTTCATAAAGCTAGAGGATCATAGAGGATTTCACCTATACAGCTACAAACCAAAAATTCTCGTTTTTGACCCTAAACTGATAAATTTTATCCCGAAAATGACCTTCTCTCAAGAAATTATGTTCCA
>JAUOBW010017791.1:0-10120 GCA_032360285.1 Lepidozona retiporosa | reverse complement strand
TTTCCTGGAAATTTCCTCAGAAACAAAAGAATTATCGGGGAATTTCTAAAAATTTCACGGGAGTTTCTAAAAAAAAAATTCACGGGAATTTCTAAACAATTTCTTGGAAATTCAATAGATAATAGAATATTTAATGAGTCCGACAATAGAATGGAATTTCTCATGAATAATTAATAGGAATTTTGCTCCAACTGAATGGAATTTCCGATGAATAATTAATAGGAATTTTGCACCTCATCACTAATCGCTCCCAGAAATCACCTTTATTCACTACTGCAGCAATCGCCCCTCAAAATTTCTCAGGACGGAAGAAATATTGCATTGTCGTAATAGAATAAAAATTCAAACATTATTAAATGGGGTTCTTTTTTAACTTGGATTTTGAAATGTTTTATTGAACTTAGTTCCTATATAAAAGTTCTGTGTACGCTTTCGATTTTACCATCTTTGTTGATGACGCCGTTTGTGATCTTAAAGATAAACAAACCAACAATCTTCTTTTTTTTTTTAGAGCTCCTTTCGTCGTCTAGGTAGCGAGATGGAGGAAACCGTTGCCTATATGACGTTCTAGATTCATCTTCAATGAACCTTTCTGATGTCAACATCAACATCATCACCAACGTCACTATCATGATCAGTTCTATCAAGCTTTTCTCTAATACTAATTGCTCTGCATTATGTGTTCTGAGCTCCTTAACATTATCGATGTAGTGTTCATCTACTTTGTTCTCCTCCAACCCTTCTAATACAACTCTATTATGCTCTTCGTCTATACACATTACTACAAAAGGATATTTTAGGAAAATAGGGCCAAACTTATACTTTTTGCTGCACTAATTACAACCCAGTCACCGTCTGAAAAGTATTTTGTTAATTTCGCAAGCCCATCAGGCATTCTCAATTTATTCAATGAAATTTTTTTTGGGGAAACTGTGTTCTAGTTTTGTGAAGAACGATGAAGCTAGCGGAGGGGTACCTGGTAGCTGCAATCCCGGACAAAATATTTGGCACAAAACTGTAATTTCGCCTAGATTTCGTACGCGCAAACAACTTTCAAGTGTCGTTTTTTCAAAATAACGGGAAATTAAGGCTTTTTAGTTTTATGCGGCAATGGCAGTATTAAACGGCTTCTTGTTTTACAAAAAAATTCCAAAATATCTCTAAGATTCTAAACTCTAAAGCTCTAAAGTCTAAAGTCTAAAGCTGAAGTTTGGATATTGGGTATTCGGCGTCTACAATTTTAGAATACTTGTGGTGATAGACGCTGGATTTTGTATAAGAAACTTTCAAAAATGCAAACATATTTTGTCCAGGGTTGTGGATGATAAGTTTGGCAATAGGGCATCACGCAATAATTTAGAGTCACGCTCTCTGATATGATTAGCTATCATCATAGCCTTTTCCAACTGTTTTCTTAAAAGTTTCTACAGGATTTTGGGAAGGATAAAAATGGAGTCGAAAATTGTGTTGCAATGTTATGCTTTTTGCAAAGCTTTTAAAGTATTGGCTATAAAAAGGCGGATCATTATCGGAGATTTATTTCTTCCTGGATAGCCCTACTCTGCATGAATTTCTTTCAAAGTTTTTTTTCTGCGTTAGCTTTGAAAGTAAAGATTTTTTACCTTTTCAGGACTATTTTTTGATGTGGCTTTGATGTTATTTTTAATTATATCTTGAACCCTTGGACAACGTCTGAGTTTGTGGTCTTAGTGATGTCTAGACCTATGCGATCAACAATAGGTGTAGTATAGCAGGTTGGTGATATTTTGTGGATAATTTTCTAGCATGTCTGTTCATATAGTCAACCTGGTTGAGGGATCCTTTTTGATTTTCTACGATATAAGACCCATTTTTGTTAGCTAAGTTTGATTTTCTATGTTCTAAGAGAACTGTTACGATAACCACAAAATAATGAATCAAGGCTTATGATCTCTAACTACTTTATCTTTGAGCCCTCTAAATAATCTCTAAACGGTCTTAACGCAAAATCTAGACTTGCATTTGTGGATAGATCCATTATGCTACCCAGGGCAAGTATTGTGACCGTTCACAACGAATGTTTTTTCTTTGTAGAAGATATATCACGAATTGTGGACGACTTACGAAGACAAACATACGCCATCTAACTCGCCTTAATTTTGTGCACGAAATTAGATGACGTATCCACTGTAGAATGTTTGTTTGCTACAGTCGCAAAGTGTTGTAGTTAAACATAAAGAACTTAGCATTTCTCATGTGTATTTTGCCAGCGAAACCTTGTATGGTTTTTTGTTAGTTCTCTAAACACTGCGGCTTTTTTAGAAAACCCTGGAATGAGATCAGCGTTACTATGCATCATTTAAAGAAAACTGATGTCGCAATGATTATGTTTTTATGGATAACATGAATCCCCGAAAAGTCCGCAAAAACGCAGCATTTATCTCCCCTTGCGCCGCTTTCAAATCCATGACTAGTTGTTTGTGACGCTAAATCCTCCCCCTAGAATAAAAGGCTGCCAAATGTCACGCCTTTCGATCTATCTCAAGCTGCCAAAATGCCGATTTCAATTCAAGCTTAGAAAATACCTTACAGCATGCCATAATTTTCTTTATATCTTATTGTCTAGGAAAGGAAAAGCTTGATGATAGCAGCGCTTTTTTTAAGGATTCTATGCATCCAGAACAACCCAGATTTCCTCATCATCTTTTAACGCTAAACACTTTAATACCCATGAGGCTTTCTCACCTAACAAGTTCTTTAGTCTGAGCCGCCGACCTTTTGACGATCTTCCGAATCAGCTCACACTAGTTTAATTATGCCTCTTTCAAACACACTATAAGGGATTCGCCACAACCTTCAAACATCCCAGGAAAATATACAATTCAATTTTGAAAGTCAGCTTTGTTTTTATTACTAGCACAACTATATTAACCAGCATAAGGACGCTGAGGACCTAGTTAAATTGTATCACCCCCAACTACTCAGCTTTTTCTAGCTAATGTGGCTTCACACTCCTCATTTTTCACAAACAACTGCACTGGCATTGTACAATCACCTAATGATACTCCACAAGTACTAACACCTAACGTTGGTTGGTTTGACTTTGATAAGGCTCTTTTTATTTTACTTTAAGGGAAAGAAGTTTTCGCGGGAAGAGATTTTTGCGGATATGATTTTGCAGAATTTATTTTTGCGATTTTACCCCTAATCCACAAAGTAAATTCCCAAAAGTTAACAAAAATCGTTATCCGCAAAAAAGTTTTTTTCTTCTTCTTCATGGTAGATGGCTTGTTCAACTCTTTACTTAAACGACATCATAAAAAGGAAAACAAACTATTGTAAACGGTTGAGAAGAACTATCAGCCCAAGATTGCTACATAATTTTAAAACAAAATTCATTCTTATGGACAATCCGCGAAAATAAATTCCGCAAATTTTAAGAAATTATACCAATCCGCAAAAATAAATTCCGCAAAATTAGCCAGTTTTAGTGCCTTCATCCGCAAAAATAAATTCCAAAAAAATTTCTTCACTCAAAAATTTGTCCCCTTAAGGTAGCTTTAGCCATTCGGTCAATGAATCTCCATTTCTTAGCGGGATCATTCTCACACGCAATGATTCGTGCCCCTGTATATCAGCATTTACTGTGTACAGGTATTTGTTAATTAAAATTTGAACCTAAAATTAACTGGGATTGCTGCTAAAGGACTTACATACAGATACTCGGAAACAATTTACATTGTAAACCGTCATTCTTCTCCTCTTGTTCACTATCCGGCTGGGCCTGTGCTAATTCGGGGGTCGGACTAGCAAACTTTTGCATAACGTCCAACTGTTTTACATTTAGAGCGTGTTAGACATTTTGCGAGACAGTTCTATGTATGTGTTTTGATGTCTTTTTTGGGGCTCGTTATGTCACAAAAATAACATCTAACAGGCTTGTTTTTCTTGTTATTGACATTTTTATAGATTATTTCCCTACCCGTTTACCACTTGTTTCTCCTGAGATTTCGGAGGCACCCTTAGCGGTGGTTTCTAAACTTATACCTTCTTTTCTGGGTTTTAACAGATAACAAGAAATTTAAAGGCTTCTTCCCTTATTTCCATACTGGTAACGCCGAAAATTATCTGATCCCTCACTGGTTCAGTTTTACAATAAGCATTTTTGCAAGAAAACTGACAGTGTTTTGCTTTTTATTCAACACGTTTGCAGAAATCTATGCTAACTCTAACGTTTCTTCGTTCCCCTGTAATAGGAAACGAAACTGGAAGTTTTTTAAGGCGAGATTTTCAGTTGGCTTATAAAATTCTTTTAGTCTATCAACAAAGGAAGTCTATGTCGCATTTTCCTGACCCTATTTGGAGGCTCAGCCATTTTTCAGTCACAGTGAAGACGCCTAGAGGTGTAGATGTCTCTTTTTACGCCGGCCCTAATTTTACGCCGGCCCTTTTTACGCCGGCCCTTATTTCGCCACCCCAGAATTTTCTCATTCCGCCAATTAGGGCCGCCTTTAATGCCGACTTGGGAAAAATGTAACGGAAAATATTGTTTTTTGTTAAATTACCCCTTTATGGAAGCCAAAATTGTTAAAATTGCATTATCCCTAAAATAATGCCCAAAACAGAAGTTTCTACTCTGTCTCATTTACAGAAGTAAAGAATAAGCACATAAAAATAACGCCGGTTTTTGAATTTTGAATTAAATTTTTGGCCCTTTTTACGCCGGCCTCTTTTACGCCACTACCCAAAAATTAACGCCAATAAGGGCCAGCGTAAAAAGGGCCGATAAGGTAAGAATTTGGCCACCATATCTTCCGTTCAAAAACCTTAGAGTATTTGGGTAGTTTGCAAAGTACCGTAACTCAAAAATCTGCGCAAACTCTGTAAAAGATTTTAACTTATCACATGGATGTCGATCAAGTTCAAAACATAGGGTTTTGTTTAGACATTATCTCTTTTAAAAATTACTTATCTTTTGTAAACCTATTGCTATTCTGTACTTCAGGTGGTTCCTATAAATGTCCGTGGATGCCATCTGGACGAGGGGCTTTCCAGTTTGGAATTGACTTCAATTTTGATTTTTACTTTGCTTACACTTATTATTATAACACCTTGTTTCTTCGTTACAAAAATATTTTTTTTGTAACTTTTCGTCCCACTCAGCATAGCCCATATACACTTTTCTTTATAAGAATCACAAGGCTCAAATCTTCCAAAAATGAAAAAAAAATTAAGAATCATGCTGAGGCTCGTTCATCAAATATAGATTTTTTTTTCGCGCAACTAAAAAATTGTTGGTCCAGATTGAATGGATAGGGTATAAAAACAGGGCCTCTCTAGCTAAAAAGTTAACATTAATTATAACTATTTTCTTGGTCAAATGCTTGCATTAGAGGTAGAATTACTAAACATTTTAAGAATCATTTAAGAATTATTTTAGGCTCAAAATGTAAAATATTTAGGAATCATGAGGCTCAGATAAAAAAGTGTGATTCTTATAAAAAAAAGTGTGTATTCTACTCCGAAACTCTGTTGCCTTATCTGAATCCGGTTACACTGTCACAATCTCTGAACTTTCAAGTTGTTTGTAGAATCTACCCTGATTTTTTAAAATAGTCGATTGTCTTGAAATTGCTTTAATGCGGCTGTCATTGCAGCTTTAGAAATAAGTTTTTGTTCAAGTTATTCTAATACTGCCTTTTGCTTTCAATTAGTTTTTTATCCAAATTTTAACATCTTTTTTAATTCTCTGATTCCAAAAAGGCATATTTTGTGGTTTATACGCCCCTTGATATTTAAATTTTCTCCAATTAAAACAGCAGCTTCCTGAATTGCTTTTCTTGTAGAAGTTATATATAATGCACGGTTCAATTCTTTCCTGTATTTTTCTGGGTAGAATCCCCACCCCTGGGGCACAAATTCTGGGCAGAATCCCCACCCCTGGGGCACAAATTCTGGGTAGAATCCCCACCCCCCGGGCCAATTTTTATAATTTAATCTTAACTTATATCCCGATAACTCACTCCCATATCAATTAAATTGAAAGAAAAGATGTACATTTGTGTAATAAGAGCGTTTAAATTACAAAAATAATGATTTCAATTAATAAAAGTGAGTATTTTGGGAAAATACGACATTTTTTTAGTCACCACCCCCTACCCCAGGGCACAATTTCCAGGTAGAATCCCCACCCCTGGGCCAAAATTTCGGGTAGAATCCCCACCCGTGCCCGGGGGTGGGTACAGGAATGAATTGAACCGCGCATAACCTTACTTTAAATTTATCAACGTTCTTTAGATACAGAATTTTTCTTATGACATTAAAGTGAAATTATTTAGTAAAATATTTTTTTTTCTTAGTCAATATTCGTAAATTTCCATCTGCAACACTACGCCCTATTTCATCATTATCTAGACTGTTAAGTTGACTATTATTTAAAAGTCCGCTTCGCTTTTGACTTGTTCATGTTGTCTCGGTCTCATTAGGGATAAGATTAGCCTTATCATTTTCTGTCAATATCTTATTTGTAATTATTTCTATCTCAACATCTGCAAGTTTTGTTATGTAAATTTCCTAACTTGGTTCATTATTATCTTACTGTCAATTTTCCACATTCCAAATTTGTTTTTGTTATGATTGTTATTACCTTACTCGTATTGAATTTCGAGTCGTATTAATTTTCGCTCATCTTTAAATTCGCGCGTTTTTAATTCGCGCACATAAAAGTAGAGATATTCGCTCAGTTTTAAATTCGCGCACCTAAAATGATTCAACTCTTTATTGATTAGCATATAATATTTCTTCAGTTATATTATGACTATTATGAGTTAGGTTTTCTTATTTTGTTTTACCGTGAAAAAAAATCATGCTAGACATACAGTGATATAATTTGAGGAATTTTAAACTTACTCTCATTAGTTCTTTAGCTTGCAGAAGTTTAGCAATAAGGGATGCAGAAAATTTCCTAAATCCTAACTTTTATATACACTAGTATTATTACTCCTTGAGTTCGGAAATATATTAACAATTTTGGTGGGACCCCCATCCTACCCAATTAGTTTACCTGCCTTATATCTCAATTTAGAGAACTGAACTTCAAAAAATCACGTCCTTTTCCCTAAAGACACACTCTTTTGTCGCAAAAAGACGCTTGTGTTGAGAAAGTATTTAAAAAAAGTCATAGGTAGAATCTCCAAAATAAATATAGAATATGCACTACAAAAAGCTTGCATGTATATATTAAACAAGGTTTTTTACCAGGATTGTTGACTTTAGTGACTTCTAGCCTTCGAAACATCAGTAAGTAAAATTAATTGGCGGAGGTGTTCGAATAAGAAAGTAGTAAGAAAAGGCTGTTTCTCATGCAGGAGCTGGAGCAGGAGCAATGACGTCATCGCAGGAGCAGGAGCAATGACGCAATGACGTCACGCAGGAGCAGGAGCAATGACGTCACGCAGGAGCAATGACGTCACGCAGGAGCAGGAGCAATGACGTCACGCAGGAGCAGGCATGCCCTGGCAATTCTAAAGTATCAACCAATCAAATTTGTCAGGAGCAAAGACGTCATCAGGTGCAATCTAAAATATCAACCAATCAAATTTGAGCAATACAAAGTATATAAAAATAAATTTATTTTGCTAATTCATTTCAACAATAATCAAGATAGAAGCAACAAGTCATGGCACAAGTAAAAGTTGAGGCAAAGAAGCGTAAAGCTGACAATGAAGAAATATTGGCTACCAAGCGTAAGTTTCTGAGAGAAAAACAGTTTACAAAAAGTCTCTCGCAATACAAACTTATTTATGCTAGAAACCCTGATGCTGAAGACACCGTTGTTTTGAGAAATATATATCCAACAAAAGAGCAAGTCTTTCAGTTTGGTATTAAAGGTGTGGAAAATATAAAGAAACTGTATTTTTCAATCAAATCTCTTATTACACCTTACCATTACCAACAAACGGAAGAAATCAAATCAGAGTTATTAACGGAGAAAATATCTGAAATTCAATGTGATGAAGAGAAATCAGTTAAAGTACAACTATTTGCAAATCAAAAGAACGCGCAACTTCTGTTATCAAATTATCGTGAATCCATTGAAATTTCAAGGATATATTTATTTATATCTGAAGCACAAAAAATGTTGAATTATTTGAATAAACGTTTTAACATTGAAATTCACCATCAAGAAATCGAAAGTGAAGATTACTTTTGGTAAAAATTTATATATATATATGTATGTATCTTATTTATGAAATAATAAACTCTTGTTAAACATGGTGTTATTTATGTGTAATCCAACATTAAACATTAAATAATGAAAAGCGAATGGTGTTAAAACAGCATAAATGTTTAACACACCTTTTTATTTTTTCATTTATCATCAAACACTTGGCAAGATCGGATGGGCATCATATTTTCTAGACTTAGAACATGCTATTTAATTTTAAAAATAGATGATGTTATTAATTATCTTGTAAGATCACATCAAATGAACACAAGATTTATTTGCGAACTCGAAGATATTCCTGATTTTAATTCTTTTGATATATCCTATAATAACCCTAGCCACGACAAGCGTTTACTTTTGCTTAAAGAGAAGATTTTTGAAACTGTCTGGAGATATAGAAGTATTTTCAACGCAATTCATAGACAATCTGAACTCAATCGTGAAATAGAAAAAGTTAAATATGACGACGATGTTTGGCATTCACAGAAACAGTGACATAGAATCTTTAATAAGTTATGTTCACGAAAATTTTACTGAAGAACATAGACAGCAAAAATATGCAAAGAAGCGGATAATTCGAAGTGCTTTAGTCTACCAGTTCCTAGTGAATAAATATGAACACAAACATTTAGAACTTGGAGAGATACTTGCTAAACATCCTGATATTGGACTCATTGGACCAGGTCACGGAATTCTAACTTATATCTTAGAGTGGTGTCTTAATTGGAGTGATGTATTCTGCAAACATGCAGTGTTACATGATGCATTTGGAAGATTTCATCAAGATTATGGTAAAGGTCCAGGTTATTGTTATGCAATACCCACGTATTTACCTGAATGTATACGAAATATTTCATTGTTAGGACATTTGAGTGGATTAGCTCTAGCACGAAAAATTATATTGTAATTATATTGCATTTATTTAAGATATCTTTTATTTACATATTTTAAGAATATATTTTTAATATAGAAATTAAAGAATGTTTATTTTTTACATCTATAATGTCCATGTGGTAAAGTTGTAATTCCATCTTCAAGAATATATCGTTTATCATCATATGCGTTTAATGATATTTTGTTTTGTTCAATTGTGTAGAGTTGATGTTGTTTGCTACGAAACTGAACCATTGTATTTGTAAATGTTGTCTGCTGAAATAAACACTCTTTATAATCAGAGTGCGTTAAGTTCTTTTTAACTACACATTTTTTTACTCCTTTTGCTTTTTTCTGATCTTGTCCGTCGCACGTTAAACTATACATTTTTGCTTTTAATCCAACAAACTCTTTCATTGCACAACCGTTCAATTCATCCTTCATCTTTCCTATTACTTTTTTATTCTCATTCGAATAACACTTGTGGTTAACAGGATACCCGCTAAAATCAAACAAATGTCTATCCTGCATCATATCGCTATATATGTCATCTGTTTGTATAGAATATGTAAGCGAATCGGTGTCTGTAAATAACAAACGAGATTTTGATCCAGGATATTTGTGCTTGATGTAGTTGTAATGGAAATCGTACATGAGAACTTTTGAAAGATCTAATACACAAAATCCAATATAGATGGGTCGATTAAGTACTAGACAAACCTTTTTACGTTCTATTGCCACTAGATATTCATGAAAGATGTTGAATCGTTTGAATGCGGGTTGAGCTACAAACTTTTTTAGAGTGTTAGCATTGTTGACGAGATTGATTTTTCTACGGTTTCTAAGATTTTCCATTGTTTTTCCGAACATAGCGTTATTCATTAATTTGAAGAAATCCTTTTCAAAGTTGTTTTTCGCTTGACTTCTCTTCATCGTATTGAAATCAATATATTTCTTCAACCAAGTAGATTGATGGAAAGTCAATACTCTATGAATCTTTTTTAACTTAATACCTAGTTTTAGGTAGAGTTGAAGATTACG
>JAUOBW010017790.1:255-16604 GCA_032360285.1 Lepidozona retiporosa | reverse complement strand
GATTTTTACACGAAATAAAAAGCATTTTTCATCATTTTTTATTCTCTTTAATATAAGCCTAACTTGTCAGAGTACTTGGGAATCCCTTTAAGGCTGGCTATCAAATTTTATATGGCGTCTGAAAATCATCATTTTGAGAAAAACGCGTTAAAATGCTAATTAAAGAACTAACGTAAATTCTTATATGTTACTGAGATGTTACTGATGGTATTATTGTGATTTTCTATACAAAATGACATGTTATGACATGTCATTCATTGTGAAACATGTTACTGATATGTTCCCATCATGTAACAAACAGATATGGAGTAATTGCTGATAATTTCCCATTAACTACATTTTACCACTATTTTTATAAATATTATATAAAATATTTTTTTAAAAAACAGCAGGAACATGTGGGTAGATAGGTCCATCAAATGGTCACCGACATTTTGGTAATGGTCTCGCGCTTCTTGCCAGTTTTTAATAAGATTAAATAAGGTATTTTTGGTGCTAGAGCGCTTTCGAAAACAACAGAGGAATTTATAAAGTTTGACTTTTGAGAACGCTGGTAACAAGCTAATAGATCTGTAGTTGGACTTATCTGTAGTTGGACTTATCTGTTTTGCTATCTTTCTTTTGGATAGGAGTGATATCAGTCCATTTAAGTTTATCCGGACACCTGCCTATAGCCAACCAATTGTTGAAGCAGTTAGCCAAAGAGGAAGACAATGACGACAGCTCCCTGTTGACCAGTTGTAGAATGGTCACATGGATGTTACCGCCTGTCTTCTTATCGCGCTTCAATTTCGCTGAAAGCCTAGTGTGAACAGATCTCTCTGAATGAAAAACAACTTGTGAACTTACAATTATTTTTGCATCGTTTGTAGATGGAAGAAAATTTGAATTCCATTTAGGACCGTTTAAACCCTCTGTAATATAGTAGCAAATAAAAATAGTAGCAAGATTTTTGTCGTCAGATACAACTTTATATTTTTCAACGAGAATAATCCTGTCATGAGTGCTCCTGACTCAGCTTATTTGAGAAGAAAGGCTTAAAAGTCGATTTCGGCGATTTTATGTCAGCCAGGAAGTTTCTGAACCGGTTCGACATTTAAACGAGCTTGGTTATAGATTTGGCTGTTGAACTGGGTTTCTCTTGTGAGAAAAAACAACCTCTGCGGCCTGCTTATTTGGATCTGGATTAAATCATATTTTTCATTGATAGTCCAGTAATTTTATTAAAATACTATACAGATTTTTATGCTCTTTCGTATGATGGTAATTTCATTGGATTTGAAGCAAATCTAAATTTGAGATTTTTTAGAGTTTTCAGTTTTTGCAGCTAAACCTTATAACCGCATGTTTGACATGGATATTAAGGATGTTGCCATGGTCGGATTTTGTCCGATTTTGAATATGTTATCACTTCCATATCGAAGTACCATACTACGTTAAAAAATCTTTTGTTGCAATTTGTTTCAGCTTCGGGTAGTTATAGGTTTATACTGACTGGACTATGAAATGCCCAATGGTATCTAAATCCTTATTGCGCAAGCTCAAAAATGCGCGAAGCGCGTATTTCGACGCGGTCGCACAATTTGGCAAGAACTGGGTGCGTATGGATTTCCTCATTTCAAATGGTTAGTTTTTGCATAGTTCGATGCATACATTAGCATAATTAGTGTCTCCTCAGGACAACATAGTCATAATACTGAGTGTTTTTTTTTGCATTCATGTTTTATATAGGTGTTAGTAGGATATTAACTAATATATTCTTATATTTGGGTTGCCAACTGGCAACACGCTTGCTTGCGCAAACCTTTAGAATAAAATTCATTCAATTTTCTCGAAACCCATACTTTTTTTTTAAATTTGCATGATATCAGAGGCATATGGGCGCACCTGTCATAAATTTGGGTCTGTCAATACCGTGACCAAAAAATACAATTTTTTAAATGAAATTAACTAACGTTTTTTTAATTCTCTCCAAAAACGGTACTATAAATTTATTTTAAAGTTTGACATTATGAGGCCCATAGGGGGTTTATTTTGACAAAATTTTCCTGGGCGCACTTTGAACGTTCAATCATGTAATGGCCTGGTTGTTTATAATAACCAAAGTCACATTTTGGACCCCCAGAGGAAAAAAGGTCCTGTGGATTCATGATTGTCTGCGTGCATCCGTCCGATTTTTCCGGCTAAACTGCTCTAATGATTTTTCTGATTTTTTGCATGATGTGAGGGAACAATATGTGAAGAAAGTGATAGAGCCCGATTTTTGAAAAAAAAATCTCGTTTCGGCAAAATGACCCAAAACAGTACAAAATTGTACATTTTCGTAAATTCGTTTTACGGTAATCTTTTGTATTTTTCTAATCCATAATTACAAGAAAACTTTCTTGTAACGTTGGTTAATCCCAAGAGTGTAATTAATTATATTAGATACTTAGTATGTAATTAATAAACTATCTTTGTTTAAATATTTTTAGACATGATTTACATTAAATTGTTAGGATTTGTTTATAAGAAAAATAGCACAGCTAAACAAACTTTCTCTTATGCTAAATTATTTACTTTAAATATAATGTACAAAGCTTTTCACACTATATTATAGTTGCTATATATAAGGAAACATCTATTCAGGGAAAGCACGTTAACTTGATTGTATCAATCACAATTTTCTATTATTTTCATTATTTCATCTTCATTAATCTTTGTTTAACCAATAAACTATTTTTTTGCTATATTGAAAAACAATCGTGGTTATTTTAATACAATAAGTATAGCGGTTTTAATGTAATTTAAGTATAGCGGTTTTAATGTAATTTAAGTATAGCGGTTTTAATGTAATTTAAGTATAGCGGGTTTTGGGTGGGATTACAGTTTTTCGTTACCATTCTGGTTGTGAGTTAGCAGAGTAGGTTGGAGTGGTAATTTTCAGGTGGTAGTTATGACCCTCTTGCACACTATGGGCATACTATTACACGTGGGAGTACGTGGCCTGAGATTTGTTAACGGGATGAATGATGCTTTTCTAAAATAAAAAGTATTTATTTATTTATTTATTGAAAGTCACCTATCTTAATTAATAAATATTAAAAATACTTTTTATTGTTTGATTTCACAATAGCGTTAAGATTTTGTCAGTTTAAATTCAACGAGAATTTTAGAGGAAGTGGATGGGGCAGTCCTTTTTAGGGCGATGTAACCATGTATGAAACTATGCCAGGTATATCAATGAATAATTCGATGATACGCTTTGACCGCGTATGTAAAGTGTATTTTCTAATACATTTACCTGAGATTAGATACGCCTTGAGGTACGCGTACGCTATCTCGTAGGTCTCATTAAAAGGCCTGCATTATGCAGAAGTTAATCTTTCCTAATTATTAAATATTTGCTTTTACTTATTTTAGCACAAATCTGATTACCCTAATTTCATTGAAACTCTATTTCGAGACTGCTGCGCTGGTCGTAAGTACCTTTAATTCTGTTGAACATTTCATATACCAGTACCCTTCCCACATGTCAGTCAATTATATGTACAACATGCTTTTTCATCCGCCATCTTGGTAGGCAAAAAGGATGCTTAACATTCAGTTAATTGCCCTATGTCTATTTTAAACCTTGTATATAAGGACTCGAACCAAAATTCCGTTTAATAATTACAAAATTGTGTTTTCAAAGGTTTGGATATTTTTTCTAAGTATGTATTTTGTCCTGCCATTTCCTCCACAAGTTCTTATATCAGTTTGGGTTGTCAATCCACTTATATTTATAATTACTATTCCAGCTTACTCTTGAAATTACACAAATTCCCCTATGAAAGGGCGTCACTCCTTTCACCATATTACTTAGAACTGAAGAGCCCCTCTGTCTACTATAAACCAGCAGTGACAAACTCAAAATTATCGCTTCCAAGAGCCATGGTTATTTTCTATAAGCATTCAGAATTTATAACTAGATTGTATTACACAATGAGTTCACCCTACAAACTGACAAAGCCCACATTTGATAAACTCACCTACGGTCGAACAAGCAACCTCATATAACACCCTAGGCGAGAAGTCTACGATCTTGTAGTATCCACCAATACACGATATTACAATGTCAGATACTTGCTATTTAATTACCTGATCGATTAAGCCTCCACACTTGTTTGAAAAGGTCATTTTAATCAGGATTGGCTTAATATTGTGTTTAAGAGCCATTTTGAGGCACATATATTTGGAAGAATCAGGTGTTGATATGTCCCAATCTTCGTTTAAAACATAATATTAACTACTATATTTAATTAATAAGCCACCCTACTGAATAAGTCTCCATTGAATGAGCCCTCTCCCGAATAAGTCCCCATTGATTTTTCAATCACCTTGTACATGATAAATAAAGTTGTATTGTTCGTTTAGTCGATGTGGAAACAATAAAAAGAATATCAAAATCATTAACATTAGTCGCTACTGAGAAAGATAAATTAGCAAAGGTACGTTATTTTAAAAGCTCTTTTTGTAACCCCGTCAAAAGGCTATATAGGTGTGCTACGAAATCAGCCCTGTTCTTACGTCTGGTCATTTTCTCTCCAGAGAACCTTTCATTAATGTTTTTCTGAATTTTTGCATGAAGCTAAAGGCTCCTATGCGAGTGACAAAGCTGTAGTTTTTCTCACAATCCTATCTTTAATAAAATATTGTGCCCGAAACAATTTGGCATCATGTGAGAATATCATAGATAGGGATATTTTGGCTGGCCACCTGTTTCTCATTGACCTGTAAACGTGTTATTTTTAACATACCTACCGCTTCTCTCAAGAAGTTATGTTATGATTATTTTGGAATTTTATTAGAAAATATTATTTCTGACATATTACGTCTGTAATAACCTTTTTGAAATTTTCAAAAACTGCACGTTTTCCATTAAGTTAGAGGACATACTTTTGAGTCATATGGCCCCCTGTCGAACATTCTCGTTGGTACTGAGCCCAAATATCGTCATTTTGGAACCGAACATAAGGTTTTTCTTATTTTTTTTTTAAATTTTTGAATGCAGTTTGAGGACCATAGAGGGTATCTTTTGAGCTACATAGTAACCTGTCGAAATTTTTTTATTTTATTAGTTAGGATGATTGTAAATAAAGTTTACAGTGATGGCATAACTAAATTTAAAAAAAAAATGAAACTAAACTGTTAGTATAAACGGCGCCTTACTCTGTGCATAAAGTTACAATAATGATAATTGTTTGTAGGCAATGAAAGGCGGTAAAAAGAAAGGTGGTATTGCAGCGAAAAAGGATTTAAAAACAGGGAAAGGAACTAAAAACGATATGGAATACAACGACGATGATTATTATAATGAATATGAAGACTTTATGTAAAAATGTCAAATAAATTATTCTATATATTTCTACATGGAGTTATTTCATTAGCCTCTTACGTGTATCCAAACCGCTTTACATTAAATGAATTCTCAAGACAATTTGAACATATTTTAATGAGAATAGATAGGTAGTTGTCTAATTTAACACGCAGTCCAAGAAAGCGCATTTACCGACTACCTTTTTGTGGGGAATTGTCAAGTGGGTGGGTAGATAATTCAATAAGTTCTAAAATTGGTGCGAGATCTTAATAAAATGATGTCATTTTAGGGAATTTTAGAGATATGGTATAAAATCTAGGATGTAAGAAAAAGCAACATCGGGGCGGTCATATATTCCAGACAAAGTCTGAAATATTTTATCAAAATAATGGTTATAAGGAAAATATACTATTTTTTTTTAATAAATACACGTTTGTCATAAGAAACATACGATCTTTGTGAGAAATGGAATTTATTCTAAAAACTTATCGAATTTCGCGACCGAGAATGTCAAAACTTAGTTCGCGTGTACTTAATTTCGCGAATGAAGTCCAAAAACGCAAAATGCGCGAACACGGGTATTTTAAACTTTGATCAAAATACTAAATAAAGTAAAATATTTAACAAACGCCCGCTGTAATAGATGCACTTAAAAATGTATTTGAAATTCAATAGGGGATTTAGCACCGCGCCGCAAGTTATATTTCCTGTCTGGTGTTCAAATTCAGGAGAAGAAGGTAGGCGAATAGTATCAAGCGGGAAATCCAAATAAAAGCCGTAACAGACTATAACTAGTCTAGAGAAGAAGGCTATTAATAAATAGCGGAAATTCCTCACGTTTATAATATTGTTACGTTTTGTCCATTTGCTATCGATCACTGATTAGAGAGCTCATCTTTTAAAACAATAGATTTCAATAACACTGTGTTTACAACCGACGATATGTTGTTTTCATTAGCAAACTTGTTTCAGTTTGGAAATTGGACGTAGGTGTGTGAATTTTATTTTCAATTGAATATAATAGGTCATTTTTCGCCATTTATTATGGATAAAGTAGTTACAGGTGAGATGTTGCGATCGCACGGTGATAACCTACAAAACACGTTCGAACACAGGCGAAATAACAGTAAGCAACTATTAAAAAGAACATCAAGTCAGAGAAGCGAAGTAAGACCGAAAGTAAAGATTTATCGAGTTTATTCTACACCAGTTTAGTTGAATTCCAAGAAATATTTCTATTGAAGAATAAAGGACAAGGTATTGTTCTAGGTTTGAAGAGAAAAATTTCAACGTTTATGATTTATTAGAATTGTCAAATATATTCCAATTAAATAAAATTATGGTTTATTGAGTCTTAGAATCATGGAGCACGCTCGTTTTAGAAAGTGCCTTTAACTGATCCAATAGGAATACTGGGACACGAAAAAGCTGCTCGACATTGTTCATTAAAAGAACATCTACCCCAAGATAGATTGTCCTTTATGGTTCTGTGTAATGTCATGCATTAATTTTTATCTGTATTTTCCTATATAATGTTGAACAAAGAAGCACATGCAGTAACACAACATTCCTTATCCAGACCTTTTTTTTTTAACCTTTTATTTTCCCCATTTTATTTTAACAAGTCGATTTTTTTTTATTTGCAATCATCAATTTCCCAACCTGTTTTCTTTGATATATATATATATATTTTTTTTTTATATATTTTTTATGTGTGTTTGTGCGTGACGTATAAAAGGACTACAATAAAAAGACAGACAGATTTAAACCGTGCATTATACGTCACACACAAACACTGATATCGGAAACAAAAAAAAAACTCGGTGAAAAAAACTGGAGCAAATACGGGAAAAAAGGGTAGATGAGAGTCAAGCCATCATAGATAAAATAACGGGAGTGCTGATTAAAAACCAAACAAGCAAGAGGCAGCTAAAATAAAAACTAAAATAATTAAATCAAAAAGCAGTGAAATCGAAGGTCTGGGTCATATATTTGGGTGTATATATTTTTCTTATTACAAGGACGAATATAATACACCTTTGATTTTTACTTTTTATTCAAAAATATATATATGAAGGTATTTAATGGGGGATGCATCGGGAGGGGTATAGTACCGCAAATTTATCAAAAAAAAATCTCAAATCGCCTTGAAGTTAGGTTATTCTGAACCAAAATTTGACGCTGATCAACGTTTTCTATAGGCCAAAAATTGATAATTTTCGATTTATTTAGGAATTAAATTAACAATCTAATGTATGGGCATTTAAAGCTAACAGTCATGGTCCCATTATCCCCACGGACGCGTTTAGATTTCTTTTTTTAATGAAATAATTAGTCTGTTTAAAGATATGATGTACCAGGATGTCAATTTCTTTCGCCTGAGTTCAAATAGGGCAAATTTACCTTACATCGATTTCATAAATTGCTTAAGTAATGTTTTTCTTATACAATATTTGACGCCGACCATTGTTTTCGTTTTAAAGCATTATGCTGAAAATGAGTCGTCATTAGTTATTGACGATCACGAATTTGGTCACATGAAAATTTTTTTTGCTCAAAAGCCGTCGATGTTCTTAATCAAAGTTTCACGCTGAAAACCATTCATGTTCGGCAAAAATCTTAAACATTCATGGCTCTATTAGACAGCTTTTATTTGTTGGATCTCGCCCGGACGCATGGGTGACCACAACAAAGAGCAATACACAACGTGGGGTAAGATAAGCGATTTCCATATTGTAAACATAGGTAAACGCAAGCGTGAGTTATGTGTCCACGCAGATTTTTGTTTACCCAATTAATGCATGTGTATTCATGCATGTTTTTTTCTATGATAGTGGTAATGGAGCTTGAAAGCTATTTGGTCGATACTTTTACTTCTTCTTTTTTACCATATCACAGAAGATCGATTTGTTTCATGATTTATTTTGGAGAACTTTTTTTGTGGATGAGTGGAAGTATTTTGGGTTTTTCTTTATAGCTAATGTTGCCTTATGTTCATTTTTCTCAGCAGTCGAACTATATTTTTCTGTATTTTTTTCTCAATAGAAACTCGTGCCATAAGAAGCTTTTCTTTCCTTCTGGAAGAGAGACTATTTTGTAAGTATTTATTGATCCGCTGTCTTCGCCAAACAAGGTTATATTGTAAACGTTGAGAACGAGTTTTATTTCTTTTTTCTAGGGTAGTGTTAAAATATTGGATTTTGTAAAGATATTTATACAGATGGCATATAATGTGTTTAGAATTTCATTAGGAGATTATTTTACGAAACTCGAGATGCCAGTTGTTAGTCTTAAATTCGGTATTTGATGACAAATTGATATCATCACTTTGCGAGTTCAAGGAATCGAACGCTGATAGTTTGGGAGGCTTTTCTTCTTTCTTATTATTATTATTTAGAGGCAACCTTTAACTTGGTTAATTTATGTATGATTGCATGGTGAGATATACTGAGATGAGTAGGATTGATGTCGATGTGGAAAGGAATACTGTTATTGTTGGTAATCACTAGATCTAAGAAATTCCCATCATTTTGATTTGGTTTTGTGATCATTTGGGGTATCATTAATTCATTGCTAAATGATTGCAGTTCATTAAGCATTTTCCGATGATCCTTTGGAAGACCATATTTGGGCATTCCTTGAGGCCAGCGAGTATTTGGAAGGTTGAAGTCACATGAACCGGGCTGGGACTTGAAATCTGATTAGATAATAATATTTTAACCAATCAGATTTCAATTCCAAGCTTGCTTTCTGGACCAGCCATTCTCCATATGATCAGCCCCTTATTTCTGTTGACTTAGTGATGTCATTTCTAATATAAAAGATCATACCTCTACTGTCTCGTCCTCGATTTGACTTTTTGATACGTTTCCGATGTGTACGGAAAATCTTATAGCCTTCAAATCATAATTCAGCTTCAGTGTGGTCTTTTAGCCATGCTTCTTTTAATCCAATGAAAAGTTGATTATCACCTTTCAAGATGTCCTTTATGTAGAGAACAGAAGTGGACTGTTTTACCTTAGACATTAAAACAGAGAGACGGTTTAGAGTTTTAGAGATTGGTTTGAGAGAAAGAAGATTGTGTTTAAATGTGAGAGCGGTTTAAATGTGGTTACAGTTGGTTTGAGCAGGGTTTTGGCAGACACATTCGGTTTTTCGTGTAATGATTGGTTTGCTATTTTCGTTAAAAGTAGATTTAATTTGATTATTTGTGCCACGGTTATGCGCGGTTCAATTCTTTTCTGTAACCCCCGGGCAGATGTGGATCGCCCCAGGGTGGGGACCATGCGCCATGTCGTTGAGAAAAGTATAAGAAGCCCTGGAATCGAGGATGTATATTCACGTGTTTGTTTATGATGGCAAAAAGACTCCAAACAAAATCTGCTGTCATTTCAAGTTCGTTTTTCAAAGAAACTAGACCTTTTCAAGCCAAAATCAAAGTCTCTAACGCCTATGGTATTTAGTTTTATGAATATACTTCTCAATACTTTTGTCATGGCTCTAAACTTTTTGTCACTCGAGGTTTTTAAGTTGCAATTTTGTCTCAAAATATTTGAAAATATCTATAAAGCATTTCTGTAAACATATTAAGATTTGGCATTGTCTGTGTGGTGATCATCTATATCTCTATGTTTTGTTTGGATATTGCATCTAATGTTTACATAGTTTCTTCAAGTTAGGCCAGAATACAAGTAGAGTTCCTGTAGAATGTTCTTGGAGAGGTCAATGTATTAACGAATTGGTATTCTATAGGAGAGGTCGATGATTTTGTTTTAAACTTGTCCCCCGATCGAGGGATAGTTGAATGTATTTGTAGTAGTCACGAATTGGTAAACTCTGGAGGCGAAGTCAATGATTTTGTATTAAACTTGTCCCCTGATCGCAATTGGTAGTCAATTTTTTTTAACTTGTCCCCCGACCGAGGGATAGTTTAATTTATTTGTTATTCACAAATTAGTAGTCTCTGGGGGTGAAGTCAATGATTTTTTTTAACTTTAGAATTAGGTTAGGGTTAGGGTTTTTTCCCCCGATCAAGGTATACTGTAATTTATTTGTAGTATTCACGAATTAGTAGTCTCTGGGGGCGAAGTCAATGACTATATTAACCCTACATTTTAAATAACTTAAAAAAGCCAATTACATTTGGAGAATTATTTTTGTTAGCAAAATATTAGTCACGTGACCTTATTTTAAGATCGTTTTATCTCAAGAAGAGTATATTTCTAAGATTCCCACCGAAGAATTATTTTAGCATACAACTTTGATTCAGCAAAAAACAATTGTTTTTTATTTGAGTTTCTGATTAACAAGCGAGCTTCTCTGGTTCCCCGAGATAATATCTTTTTAATAAATGTTAAATTTTTTTATGAAACAAATTTTGAAAAACTTTAGTCTCAACCTTGAGAAATAGACAAAAATTAGATCTATTATCCTTCAACTTCAATCAAAACTTGAAACAGGTTTATTGATTCAATCCTAATAAATTGACAACAATTCATATTTCGTTCCAATAAAAACCCTGTAACCTAGACTGTTGCTAGGCAACCAGAATTTTCTAGAGGTGACACTATCAAATCAAATATATTTATTCAACGTTGGTTTTTACAGTAGTCATTATACATTGGTAAAATATTAAAATAAACCAAACAAAATTTCATTGATTATATTACTATAATATTATCCATAGTTTAAAAAAATAAAAATCGATTTAATTGCATATAAAGCAAGTGCGTGAATTGATATTCCAGGATTTAATTTTGCTTTTGAAAATCGGCAAGGATGAGAATTATTTGCATTCGTTTGGAACGGAGTTCCAAAGAAACAGGCCTTGAATAGCATTTAATTAGTACCATAAGATATGATGTTGGTTTCAAGGAACTCAAGTAGGGTATTACTACACAAATTAAATGATCTAACTTTTTAGAAAAAATCTCACCAATTAAGGAAGGATATACCGGTTTCAGGGATTTATAAACTTCCTGCATTAATATATGCAAATGTCTTTTGTGAAGGCAAGTAGATTTATCTAACAATATAAGTTCTTCGAAAGTTAGAGAAAAATCGCTATCGACTGTTCGTAGAGCTCTCTTATGAACTCTATCAATAATGTTGATGTCCTTCTTTTGACAGAACATCCATATTAGGGAACAATATATAAAATAAGGAAAAATATAAGTATTTACAAAAGTTCTACCTTGATTTACATGTACATATGTACATGGCATAACTTGAGAACAGTTTGAGACATTTTTCGAAAAAATAAAAAAAGTCTATGGAAATTTTTCATGCCATATGAACCAAACTTGATTTTACAGTGTTCACTCCCTTTAACAAACATAGGTATCCCTTTATCTATACCTAGATAAATTAATAGGAGTTTAACTCAGTTTAAAACCTATGCATTTATATTGAACCGGTTTGTTATTCGCTTTAGATCAGAGTTTACACGAATTTGGACCATTTAAACAGAGATATAACATGCCTAGACATTATTAACACATGCAAAATTACATATTTCTGTATCTAGTATAAATAGAAACAGGTCGTTTAAAAATATATTGAAAACTAAGGGATCGAGAATTGAGCCTTGTGGCACTCCAAGCTTATAATATAATTTTAAAGTCTATCATCTTTCAACTTGAAACAAAATTTAAAAAAGACGCATCAATTGAGAAATTGGCAAAAACTCATATTTAGTTCTTATAAAAAACCCGTAACCGAGGCAGTTGCTAGGCAACCATAATTTTCTATAGGTGAAAATGTAGACTCAAATATTTGGCCTATCAAACTAGGATGATAAACCGAATATTTTAGTCTATATTTCCACCTTTAGAAAATTGTAGTTGCCTAGTAAAGGCACCGGTTATGCGTTTTCTTATGAGATTATAATAAGTCTATTTATAATTGTTTGGAGGATAAAATATTAAAATTTTTAGATTGAAAAATAATAAATAAAAGTAATATATGTATCATTATAAATCATGACTGACTATAAAATCCCAATAATTTGGCTTGCCAACAAGCAATTTATTGCATTCGCAAACCTTAGTATTAATTGATTTTTTTGTCTTGTCACCAAATTTTCAATTGTCGTTCACTTGAGAACGACTTGAGCATAAGGTTCTAATGCAAAAAGATTTTTTGTGAGTATGCCCCATTTCGGACATCAAGGTGAAAATATTGACAATTATCTACACTACCTTTTAAATTTCTTTAAACACGTATATGATGCATATGACATATAGTATTGGTATAATTAATTGGTAGATTGATATATGACCAGGCTGCAAAGCAAATCCACTCTCCTTTGTTAATTTCTCATACATGTCGATCTTGTCATATGTGCGTTCGTGCCTGATTTCCGCAATAAATAAAAAAGTTATTTTCAAATATATTCTACAAAATAAAATTTCACATATATATATATTACGTTTCATTATGAATTTTCATTGTATAGTGATTGGAAATATGATAAATCTTCTTGTTGTATGAATGGCGTCAGACATTTAATCGTTTTTATTATTAAAAACCTATACAATGCAGGTTGGAACATATACCCTCTAATATCATACCATTGAATTTTATCCATACAACACTTCTTTAATATTTAGTTGTGTATCAAGTTATACAAGATTATTGGACTCAGAAAAGATTCAATTGTCCATAGCATCTGGTGTGGTAGGTACAGTGTAAGGATTAACTATTATACTTCTACTGCTTGCTATCATTACATCCTGAACGGGCTTTTCGCCGTTCATAGGAGAGTTCTGTATTATGTCAGCAACACGCTAAATGAAACAAAAAATCAAATTTACATTTTTTAAATCCAAATGAGGAAGTTTTCTAATAAATAATAGACTTGTCGGTTACCAAGTTAAACAAAAACTTACTAACTTACTATCTCTCAGCAAACGTTTATACTGAGTTATGCTAGCCCCACCAACAAAAGTCTTGTCTTGATGGACGTGAATTCCAGTAAAAATAAAATACATTTCCAGAATTACGATTTTAAAACTGACTCGAAAATTATCAGGCTAGTCCAGGGAGAGGATACAAAATCCTTAATTTGATGTGTTTTTCGTGATATACCTATAGAAACAATAACCTTGCAAAAAGAATATTAAATGTTGGAATTTTTGGAAGTAGAAAAGCAAATTAAAAAACTAGAAATTCCGTCCTTTCAATCGGTCACTTTCAAATTTCTTGACAGGACACCTTTAAGGTTGTACTCCTTGTATATAAATCTACCCCGTTTAATAAAATCTTCTAAACTATATTTCGATGCCCCGCCATATTATGAATCAATTTGGATACTTACCATGCCTGATATGACTTTCCCAAAACACACGTGCTTTCCATTCAACCAACTAGTGTCCGCCGTAGTGATAAAGAACTGTGAATCATTGGTGTCGGGCCCTGCGTTTGCCATACACGCCCATCCTGGTCCATTCATTTTTACGTTAAAGTTTTCATCAGCAAATTGACCCCCAAAGATGCTTTTACCACCAGTGCCGTCTCCTCTTGTGATATCACCACCTTAAATATAAAGAATTTTTTTATTTATAAAGATTTGTTTATTCGTAGTTAGGTATCAGATTTAACGTGTGGCCCAAAAAAATTTTCCCCAGCGTTATGGTATTATACCCAAAGCTTTGGTAATCATCACCTGCCTAAATAAAATTATATAAAACTTTTATCAGGGTTTCAAGCAAAGAAAAGACACTCGCCTCTTCCAGCTATACGATACAATAATCAAAGGGTTTGACAATATAAACAAATGTGATACCACTCAAGGCACCTAAGCCCTGAAGCAAGCCCAAATTGAATAAATTATACTATCCTGTACGAAAACGTGATACCAATATATTTTTGCAAGGTTTACTACTAAGCCATGGAATCTTCTTATAACTAAATTAAGTTGCATGGCCATATCAGATATAATGCTATTGAAAATAACGGGACATACTTATTTTTAAAGGAATAAAATCAACAGTTATCATTTAAGTTACAAAGATATCTCGAATTTGATTGGTTTATAAAGAGATAATTTATTTAGAGTGAAACAATTCAATATTGTTTTTGATTGGTTAAACTTTGAAATACTCCATTAAGATTGGTTTACAACGAGTGCAATATTTGATATGTGGCCAGTAAAGACCAAGATTTGCACTTCTCAGAAGTGAGGTTGTAAAAGTTTCATTTAATTAAAAAAGTAAACCATTTAGAAAAGAAAATATAATGATAAACTAGTTATCAATGAAATTCTCGAAAAATATGGCATATTTTTAACGTTTTTTTATGTTTTTCAAAAACTAGGTGTCTTTGAACAGATTCAATCTATACAGGAATTTTATTAAAATATAAATCTGAATGTACAACTAGATTTCTCTTGCGCGAAAATAAAACCTCTGTTGCTTACTTATTCAGGTCAGGATTAAATGACATTATTGATTGAAAAGAACAATCTATAATTGTATTTAAGTCTTGATTACAATTTGTTGCAGAATCAATAATAGATGTGTCATCAGCAAATACAGAGTCAATGTTATCAGATAGATCTTTTATATAGACTAAAATTAACAATGGGCCTAGAACGGAGCATTGGGGAATTCCAGCGTTAATATCTAACCAGTATGATGTTTGCCCATTAAGGAGCAATCTTTGTTTTCTGTCGTGCCATACTTTATCAAACGCCTTTGAAATATCAAGAAATACACCTCTGGTTTCAAGGAAAGAACCATCGGACGATTTGAAAATTTCATGTGTAAAAGCAATTAATTGAGAGACACAAGAATCTCGTTGTTTAAAACCTGGATGATTTTTCGAAAGGAGTTCATTATTTATAAGATATTCATGAAGGTTATTTTAAATAACCTTTTCAAATATCTTACCAAGTATAGGCAAAAGAGATATTGGTCTATAATTTTTTGCGAGATTTTTGGACTCCTTTTTATGAACAGGGGTCACATTTCCTTTTTTCCAGGAATCAGGGAATTTATCAGAATTAATGGCAGATTTAAATATTAAAGTTATTTATCTAGCATAAATAGCAGGGTTTCCTCTGGGTTTCCTCGAATGCTGACATCAGCAAATCACACTTACAATATTAATATCTTTGTTTTTGTTCCAGTTTTAATCATCGTCAGGCAGTTCATTGTTGTTTCGCTTTTCGGTAATCTTTTGTATTTTGCTAATTCATAATTACAATGGTTATTCCCAAGAGCGTAATTATATTAGATACTTAGTATGTAATTAAAAAATATCTTTGTTTAGATATTTTTTAGACATGATTTACATTAAATTGTTAGGACTGTTTATCAGAAAAAGAGCTAAACAAACTTTCTCTTACGCTAAATGATTTACTTTAATAAACTTTCTAATCCATTCGATTCTGTTTTTCCCTCAAAACGTTATTTTAATCAACTTCCTATGCCCTAATAATTGATTGATTATTTCTATAAAATATAAATAATTTGGTATTTTCCTCAAAACCTTATTTTTAATCAACTAAACTTGGGTTTGATATCTAATATGAATTTCCCTCAAAACTTCATTTTTATCAACTAAATGTGGCTTAATATTTAATCTAAATATTCTTCAAAGCTTTATTTTAATTAACTGCCTATGCCCAAATAATAAATCTGTATTTTCCTCAAAACCCTTGTTTTAATCAACTATATCCTCATAATCTATAAACCTGTCAATTGTTTTTCAATAAGCTTGTTATGTTCCTCAAATAATTATTATCTATTTCCCTCTAAACATTATTTTAATCGGCTAACTATGTCCTTATATTTAATTTCAAGACAAAATTTCTATAAAGTGTGGTAAATAATTATTTGTTATTTCCCTCAAAACTTTATTTTAATAAACTAAATGTGACTTAATATTTAATCTGAATATTCCTCAAAGCCTTATTTTAATCAACTACTTATGTCCAATGCTCACAATATAATACTCCTCAAAATTTGTTTCAATAAACTTGTTATTTCAAATAATCACAAAGACAAAT
>JAUOBW010017679.1:0-10122 GCA_032360285.1 Lepidozona retiporosa | reverse complement strand
TTTCCGAGATTAATTTAAAATCAATTGGGAGGTCCTACGCCCTTTAAAATGTCACTTATATACACATATTGACACCATGTCCATGTGCGTAATATTACGGCGATAACATTTTCTGCAAGTATACCATCGCCGTAATATTATGGCGGTTACGCTTAAAGGGTTAATTATAGAAAATACAAGAGTAAGATATAGATTTATATATTTCAAAATATAGTCTTCCATGTTAACAAGGTCCAACAGGGCGGTTTTTATGATACATGACTGTTTATTTTGTTGCATTAATTATGTATACTGTGTGGTTTATAAAGCATAATTAATGCATTTACATCCATATTGATATCATGTCTTTGAAAGACTGAATAAAAAAGACATAGGATCAACATTACTATGGTGAATTACCTTTAAAGTAAAATGAAATTTAAATTAAAGTTGAAAATAAATTCTTGTAAAAATGTAAAGAGCTTAAAATTCTGAGTAGTATGCTTTTCATCTCATTCTCAACAACAAAAATATGCAACGGTTTCAAAGGTATGATAATCTTTTTTAGACTAATTTCTATAAAAGAGTTTAGTTTTAAATTATCAGTAAAAGTATTTTGGTTATAATAATCTTACAGTGTCATATTTTGAAAAATAATCTTTCTTAGAACTTTTTATTTTTTGAAAAGTTTAAAACGGTTCTTAGGTTATGCTCATTTGAAGATTTAAAAAATAAAAACAAATAAATCTATGACATCAATATCTAATTTTGTGATTTCATAATCTATTTCTTGATCTAACTCTCATAAATGTGAATGCTAATGTATAAAGTTTTGTGTTTAACGTGGTAACCGACAAATTGTTGACAATATTTCAGACAGGCCACGGGTATACAATTGCTTCTGTAGCACATGTTGTTATATATTCACTCACACGTAAGACAACACCCAGCAAAATATAGATAGTTATGTCAAATCGCAAAACAATTTTTAATAACCTTTAAACAGGCATTACTTCAGAATTGGCTAAGATTTTTCGAAAAAATAAAAATATTACATGATAGTTTTTTATGATCTTTTATATGAACCCACCTTGACTTAACAAGTAGTATTCACTCCCTTTAAAATCTCTTTCACATGACAATATTGTGACTTATTTTGTATAGTTGTTCCATAAAATTTTTTTAACCAATGTGTTTTTTTAGATACTAAAAAAAAGTTAAACAAAGGAAAACAAGTAGAACGGAGGAAAGAAGAGTACAACAAAGTAGATTGTACCCGTAGAAAATAGTAATAATAAATAAGACACTAATATATAAAATGGAGCAAGATTCAAATAATCATACTGTATTGTGTAAAATGGGTTGTGGATTCTTTGGCAATCATTCATTTGAAGGAATGTGCAGTAAATGTTATAAAGAAAACGTCAAACGACAACAACAGTCCTCTCCGACAGCTGGGAGGGCGAGTCCTGGAACAGGTGTGTGTACTTGATAATTGTGCTGCTTTCATGTTCAATTTAAATTTTACTTTTGGAAATTTTTTAATTGGCAACATGCCTTTTTTTCCCATTTTTATTTGTGTGAGAAATTTGGAATGAATAAAAATGAAAACTGGTATCTGACCGGGTATATTTACCTCTTACAGGACCGCAAGTGCTTGACTTACATTTTTTAAGAGTAGCAAGTATAATATTTTTCAAAAAATAAGAATAATTAAAGAATAAAATAGTTATATTTATTTGAGTTTCGTAACAACAGCCGGTTTCCTGAATTGTTAAATTTGCAGTAAAGTTGGAAATTTATACGAAATAAGAAAAATATGGCATATTATACTTAAAAAAATAAGTATAATAGGCTAAAGCTGATTTTCCTATTTCTTAGGCCTTCCTTAAAATATTGTTTTTGGTGTTTCGTCTGTAGACAAATGTGGCTGGCAGAAATATTTGCTACCGCTTTTGTTAAATTTTAAGCCAAAATATTTATGTTTTTATCGGCTAAGAAGAATTTAACTAAATTATGAGCAATACTTTAACTTTGATTTCAAATCGTAAAACAAAAAATATGAAAATTTTCCTATAGAAACTTAGAACATTGACTTTCAACATAATTTACAAATAACTTTGCAAAAACAAATCCAACAGACATTTTCATAGAGTAGGGTGACGCCAAACAAATAACCTTTTAAAATCGGCCCTAATAAGTTTCATAACTAGATTTATTGGCTGTTGAATTAGTAAGACTGGTGAGCAATTCATTTAAAAAATATGCAGTAAATTTATTAATACAGTACTGTAAGGAAGATTTATTTTTTTTTTTTAGTTTCTTTCATTTCATAATTTATGTTATAGGTTGTTGAGTTATAACAGTGGTTAAATATTTTACAACTGGATTATATATTCATGATATACATCTAGGAATATTTTGTTAATCATTTAAAATTAATGAAAACGTACTCACTTCTTTTGTAATAATATTCATTTTGTGCAATAAGGTTTATAAATATTAATCTTGTTTGGTTAAATAATGAAATGCAACCCTTTTGAACAGATGTTATCATTTGAATCATAATTCCCAAATTTCTCTTTCACTAACACAATTTTTTATCAAATTTACTTTCACTTTCGTTTTTCAATAAAACTTAAAACAATTCAATATCTTTTGAAGAAGTAAATATGAATTAAAAAAAGCCTAATGATAGTTCAGAAAGGAAACTTTAAATTCACTTCCGTATGTGCGTCCGTCATGCACTCCAAAACTGCTCTATAAATATTTCTTAAATTTTGCATGATGGTTCGAACTTTTGTATTTGTCCAATCAGATATTCTTTCATACACACCTTAAGTTAAAAGATTTACCAATACATTGATCAAGTTCCCATAATCATTATTTGTGTTTTCAAGATCACTTCATTGGAATCATGGGCATTTTTTAAGATAAAAGTTCACTGACTAGTTAATATAAATAATACATTCTTGTCCATATCCTTATTTTTAATCCGATATTAATATATTTTGAAATATAAAATGACACAGCCAACTTTTAATCTCTTTTTTAGCCAATATTATGATAAGTAATTCTTGTTTTGGTCATATTAATATATGAATAACCTATTAATCCCACATTCGAGTTGTTAGAGATAAGTAAATGGGCTAATGGATAAAAAGTTCAAAATATATTATAAACATTTTATTTCCACAACTTTTTATCCCAAATAGTATATATTAAATTCCATACCTGTTGTACAAAATGGACAGGATTTGGGATAAAATTTATCTATATATGTATTAAACAATGTGTTATATTCAAAAAAATAAAACTAACGATATAGCCAATTTTTATCTCATTTTTAGTCCATATTATGAGAGGTAAGGCTTTAGTAAGATTGCAATGGTAGCATTAGTATGAATAACCTATATCCCTAATCTGAGCTGTTACAAATTAATAAATAAATATGTTATAAAAATCCAAATATTGCCCAATTATTGAATTTTCTACCCACTAAACAAATCTTATATGTTCACGAATGTTTATGAGAACATAATTTCAGAAATTTTACCTAATTTTATTCTAATTTTCAATATACATCAATACATATAATATAAGGAAAATTTTATCGTCAGACGAAATGTCTGACATGATTTGAAATTCGTCGGACATAACAAAATTTGGTCTGGACAAAATGTGAGGCAGAATTCAAATATCGACAAACAAATCTTTATATTCGTCGGACATGCTAATAAAATGTAATAATACTGTTTAGGCATGTCCAATGACCCTTTTTTTGAAAGCTGTAGCTTAAAATATGTTATTTTGAGGGTCATTGGACAAGGTCTTTAAAACAATTGCTTTCAAAAAAAGATTGTCAGACATAATGACTGACAAGTTTCCAAAATGGTCGAACAAAATCCTGCCTTTGTCGGACAAAGTCCGATGACCGACCGCTATATTAAGGCCTGACATCATAACATGGAATTTAAGATGTTAAAAATATATTAAATGTTTATCTCTATTTTAACTCCACTAAAGGCTCTAGCAACTCCAAGCTGAAGTCAAAAAGTGACATGCTTTTAAAAAGAAATAATCTGTATTTTATTTGTGATATAAATGGCTTCCTTAATATTAAATATTTGTACACATAATTGTTTGAATTTGTCGTAAAGAGACTCAAATTTACCTAATTTACCTAATTATGTGCTCGGGTAGACTTAAAGGGATCCCCAACCGTTTTTGCATGCATGCAATATGTTGTGCTCAGAATATAAAGGCCTTCTGAAATGGAGTACATTTTGTAAATAAGGTTTATTCAAATGATGACTCAATGAGAGAATTTATCTGTTATTGAACGAATTGTGATTTGCATGTGACGACAGATTAATATCTCATTTTCATCAACACATGTTTAGTTTGTGGTTACACTGTGATATTTTAAAATTATTAATCACACTATCTTCAAAGAGAAATATGAATAAGATTTATTTTACAATTTAAGATTAAAATATATATATTTCTTTGTTGTTTATGAGCTATATATAAATAATGTATGTTTACCCAATCATATTTAATATACATCACAAGCTTCTATCACTTATAGATTGTATATATTTTGTTGGACCTGTCATAATTTTTATATAAAAAGACAGGGAAGAGGTTATAGGGGGCACATAGTTTTCATAGGTTTTTAATTTTAAAGGGGCTAGGAAAAAAAATGAGCGCTTTGATATACCTTCAATGAATAATGGTCTAAAGTTTCACCTTTGTTCCGTTACTGCATAGAATCTATCAGGCACTGCCCTAAGTATTTCTTATGAAATAAAGTACTTGTGAAAAAAGTTGCAGAGCCTCATTTTCTGAACGCAATCCTGTTTGGTCCGTAACACTTTTTCTCAGTAACGGTTAATTAGTTATTTTTTTACGCCTAAAATTACCTTCTTTGGGTTTTTATCGAAATCTGTTTAATTTTGCATAAAGTTAGGACAATAAATACTTTTGACATACTACGAGTACGTTATCGCAACGATCTCGTTGAATGGCC
This sequence comes from Lepidozona retiporosa, assembly GCA_032360285.1. Classification (NCBI taxonomy): domain Eukaryota; kingdom Metazoa; phylum Mollusca; class Polyplacophora; order Chitonida; family Ischnochitonidae; genus Lepidozona; species Lepidozona retiporosa. The sequence goes on along the minus strand of JAUOBW010017679.1, from coordinate 5,111 downwards.
TGCTAATTTTGTATCACTAAACTGACTCCTAAATTAATGTATTACCAAGCTGATTTCTGGGTAATATAATTGTCCTTTTATCACTAGGAGCATGCGGGACGACGTCAGCATCACAACTCAATCTACAATCTCCAACGAATCCTTCTTTAATGCCATCTGTGCTTCCGCCACAAGTAGTTAGTCCACCTGTTAATATTCCTTCTACTCCTGAAAAACCTTCATCTTCCTTGGCTGACGAAGATACATCTTCTCCATCAAGTCTTACAGGTTCAACAGACGATAGTATCTCAGATTCGCCTGGAAAAATAAAAAAACGTAATAGATGTTTTAACTGTAGGAAAAAAGTGGGTCTTACAGGTATGTGTTTATTTACTTAGTGTTGGCCCAAATGCCGCCCTCTGATATTAATTAGCAAAAACCCTCATAATCCTTGTTAATTACCTGTTACCATTTGGCAAAGCCAATGTTAGTGCTGCTCTTAATAGTGGGGTGTGATAAAATTACTGCTTAGAGGGACGGCCCCAGAACATGACCATGTGTTTATACTTCCAGGGGTGATAAAACCAAATTTACGTCCCTATATCAGACATTAGGCAATATATACTACCTGTTGTTTGAGAGGTCTGGTATCAACTACACATCTGCGACTGTAATGATTTAGGTTTTGATGAGAGGCACATTTTCGATTGATGCGTTTATTTCCTTTTATTACCATTTTGCTATAGATATCTGTAATAATAATATTATTTTTAGGGTTCGAGTGTCGCTGCGGAGGTTTATTTTGCGGACTACATCGTTATTCAGATAAACATAATTGTACTTATGACTATAAAGCTGATGGCCGTGAACAAATAGCGAAAGCAAATCCAGTCATAGTAGGAGAGAAAGTTAAAAAGATTTAACACAGATTTCATATTGTATTGTTATTATGCTATTCTTTTATCCAAGCTCTTGAAATTGTTTTCTTTGCTTGTATAACTAGTATAAGAAAGGACACAACACAATACGTATATAACTTGGATTATGTTGTTGCGACCAATTGCTGTTGGCGATAATAATTTACGGTTTTTATCCAAGTAATCTTAAGAGTTGTTTGAAATTACCAGGTTTACTGACCCGATAAGTTGAACGGTTGTTGGACTACCATATACTAAGTCATGGGTGTGTTACAACATACTACATGAAATACACCAAATCAATAATAATAGTACAATAATTAATACATGTAGGTTTCTCAGTACGGGTGATTCAATGTCAAATTCAGAACAACACTCAAATCTCTATTATCATTTTACCTGTTTAAACATAGATATAGAAATTAGAATGCTTTGTAAATTTGACATAGATTAGCTCGTGTGTATAAAAAAATATGAAATGATGTGCAATTTATATGATGCCTTGTTCTATTTTACCTCTTACCATCCTACCCCTGACCTTCAGCGCAAATACCATGATCACGTTTGACACAGTCCCATGGCCATCACTAGCTAGGGTTTCCTTGAGCGATATCTTGATTGTTTTACAAAATCAAGTCTCATATCGAAGACCTTAAAAAATATGTTTTTTTGGTTTATAATAAAATTGTTTTTGTTTTGATGACATCACAATGCAATGTTTTTAACTTTAATATATCTTTGAACTAAAGGACTTTCCAGGACTTAGGGATGTTCATGTGTAGGCGGGAAATGAAATATGATTGGTTAAAATTAATTTTATCCAATCAAATTTTAATTCCCAGCCCCCATTCTTATAAACAGCTACTTAGATACCGTGTGCTATTTTAAACAGACTTTACAAAACAACGATGTCATCAGATGAAAAGATTTCTTTTTATATATCTTATCTCAAAAGTTTTTTCTAATAAAAAGGTTTCAACTCATATCGTTTGTATGAAAATTGAAGTTGCAGTGAAATTTTTAATAATTAATTTTGATATAATAATACAATGCTTTTTACTATAGCTTGAATTCACTCTTGGACCCCCCAGAATATTTAATTATAGTCTACCGATATTCACGCTAACTCATTCCTAGTCCACCAGGGTGTTCAATTGTGTGCTTGTCACCAGGGCGTTCGTTAAAAATCCGTCGCATAGTTACTTGTCGGTTGTTGGATGGTAATTGTAAAATTTGAACGAGATATCAATCAGTAGCACTCAAAGTTTTTTGTAATATATATAATAATGATTGCCATACCGTTTTAATTCCGCTTTCACACCAGTCTGCAAAAATAATTCGGGAGAGTGTATCAATGATTCACTGTAGATATGTGCTTACAATCTAAAAGAAGATTATTCTTCCAAAACGAACTACACAGTATATACAAATATTTGTTAGGCATCCATGTCTTACCGCTTTTAATTACTTAAATAAAATATTTGTAAACTGGCCATTGTTTACAACGTTTATAACTACTATCATCTTAATATATTTCCGGCCTAGTGAGTTGGAATTGATATGGTGCGGTCTAAACTAAAAATGTGAATATTTTTTTTTCTTTTTATTTGATTTAGTTATTACGAATATTTTGGCAATATTTGCCTTCTCGGATTTTGTTTGTCTTTATTATTTCTCGGATTTTGTTTGTCTTTATTATTTCTTGCTCTTAATTTACTAGTCTGTTTATATTTTGTTTATCTTTTTTTTACATCAGACAGACTCAAATATATATATTTCTCTACGTTTACTTTAAATGGATCCCAAAACTAATTTCGCGGTTTATTTGCATCATTTTAATTATTTTTATTTAAATTACTATATAGTACATGGGAATTTAATGCCGCAGTAGGCTTAAAATAAAGGCCATCGGGGATTAAATTTCGCGTATTTCCCCCAAAAGCATTGCCACATATTAAAATTTTAACAACTAAAAGGTCATTTTATTTTTATGCAATAAAGTTTGGGAGTGAAATTTCATGTGAATTAAATATTCCGGATAACCGCGAAAGTTAGTTGCCAATCATAAACTTCTTTTTTGCGTGAAGATTTAGTTGCCAAACTTCTTTTTGGCGTGAAGGCGAAACTCGCTCTTCCGAAATTAAAGACGCTTAAGGGCGTTTTAGTGATTTTGATGTTCTGGCTTTTGCTTATTTTTTCTATTGTGATTGTAAAATATAGAAATTCATGGATTATTCCACTGTCTATTAGATGATAACACTAAAATAAATAATATCCATGAAATAAGATTATTTAACTATAAAATTATACGTATGTTTCATGCTAATGCAATTTTTTCAATTTTTTTTCTTTTTTTTTTCTATAAATTAAACAAAAAAGTTACAAGTAAATAAAAAATACACTCTAGTCTACAGCTCCTACTTTAAAAACATTCATGAAATAATTGCTTGAAAATTGCATTAACATAAAACATTATGTAGTAATTTTATAGTTAGAATCATATTTTGTGTATATTATATAGCTCGGTTGTTTTTACAATCATGGAGCAGTTAATTTTTATTACTAAATATGCTAACATTTTATACAAATAAATATAATAAAGTTGTTATGACTGTTTAGAGACTAAAATAAGCCAAGTTATTTTAAAATATTTTAATTTTTTAAAATATTAATTTTTGCAAAAATTTCGTATTTTAAACTAATAATTCCACACGTTATAGACAAGATTGGGTCTTAATATTTTGGATCCGGCTACTGATATATATAGCGCTTGAGTAATATTTTCTTGCGTCTTTTAATTGATTTTTTGTTAACTCTTTAATTTTGTATTTTAACGGACATGTCAAGAATTCCCTTTTTGGTAACAATCGTACTTTATTCTTCAAATTCTTTATTTACAATTAAATAGCTATCCCAATGTATTAAACAGAGGCCCTCTTAAATTATTGGGTGCACTGAGGAGTGACATGGCTAAGCAATATGGGCGCACGATAAATAAACTTAAATGATCTCGTTAAGAATTTTTCCTACATAATATGCGACTTTTGTTTTATTGGAATTCTGTTACTTTAACCGGAGAAACTTTCACGAGTGGGGAACCCAGTCGCAAAGTTTATCCCCAAAAATCTTTTCAAAAATGGTCATTCGCAAAGTTTATCTCGCGGAATTATTATAATACTGAAAAATACCATTTTTTACCAGTTTCTCCGGTTAAAGTAATGTTTTCCATCGCAGTTTGTTTATTTTAGTGAATGTTTTTTCTTCTGTTTCACACAGTTCGACAATCAAAGACGCTATATTGGATGCCTACCTCAAAACGCCTCGTTTTATTGAATGCTTACAACCTCTGTTTAATATATATTATAGCTTACTAAATATATATATATCGTTTTTTAGTACATATTTCCTAAATTAACATAATCGCAGATTCTTTTTCAAAGTTTGTACGTCAAAGTTTTATTAAAATATATTTTTTTTAAATTTCGTTGAAAATTAGAGAATATTAATATATTGAATTTCGCGGAAATTAATTTTCGTATCAACATGATTTTGTGTGGGTATTAAATTTCTTGGTTTTCACCAAAGATCGTAAAATCCGCAAAATTTAATTCCCACGAAAATTAATACCTTCATAAGATTAAAATTAAATATAAAAATTGTTAATTAGGGAAATCTGTATCAAAGGCTCAAAAAGATTTCTGCGTGTTTTGGTACTTCTATTTTGTGCCATATACTAACATATATACTAATATAGATTATCAAAAATCGACATTTTTTTGTTAACATCTTGTAATTTTTATTGTCGAAGTTTCAAATGCCTATATATATATAAAAGAATCGAGTTGGGTTTCGAATGAATTATCGTTACCATATGGAAAATGTTTGTTTTTAATCCTGATGATCCTTCTTTAATCCTTTTTTTTGGGGGGAGTGCGCGCAGTGTCGTCATTTTCTCTCCTCAAAGCCGATTTTAATGAAAATTTGGCAACTGACCAAAAATTATTTGAAACAAAACAATACATTTTACGTCCAATTATGACGTCATATTTAGGGTAAATTGTCAAAATTCAGTTGAAATCTGAAAATATAGCATTTTTTCATTCATATGCAAAAAAAGGTATATTAAAATCTATTTGTATCCAAAAGTTATTGTATTTGGGGAAAAAATGGTCAAAATTGGCCACAATAGCAATTTTCACTATAAAATGCTGACGT
>JAUOBW010017568.1:0-10125 GCA_032360285.1 Lepidozona retiporosa | reverse complement strand
AAAGAACAAGCTTTAGTGTTAATTTCACTTTTACGAGAGAAACGGTGGGAGCGCAGTATTACAAGGGAGCGTGGCGTTTGAGAAATTAAAATAGTGGTTATGACGAGATTTGAACCACGACCTTTCGGTCGGAAGTCCAGCACCTTAACCACTGAGCCACTACTGCATAAAATTACTGAGAAAAAAAATCGGTTCAACAACGTACGATTTTTTTTTAAGATTTATATCTTGAAAACGATCCTGGCTTATATGATAGAAATATCACAAAAAATAATAAAAAATAGTGCGTTGCCAAACTGATGTTGTCGACTTATTTATTTTGGGGATGTGAGTAAGGCATCATTTACATTAGTACTGAAACCTTTTGATATTATTTTTGGTTTACATGACATAATCTAAAGATCCCACATCGGATCATCGTTTTTTTTTATTACAAGATATTTGAAATCAACTCAAACCGGTTTGAGATTTTAATGTTTGGATTCATATACTTTAAACGTTCTTTTAAGCTTATTTTCTATACGCATTAAATTAAGAAATTTAATTCTAGTGTAATATCATATATCGTTCCAATTTTGATGATAAATACAACACTTTTAATTTTCTCAAATCGGTTTGAAACTCGGGTCCCTGAAAAAAGCTGCCCCTGGGACAACAGCCCCCGAGACAAAAGCCCTCGAGACAAAAGCCCTAGGACAAAAGATCCGAGACAAAAGCCCCCAAACTAAATTTCGATACGGACAAAAGCCCCCGAAATATATTTTTCATAAATTTCGAAACAGACAAAAGCCCCAGATTTTTTTTTCGTAAATTTAAAAACGGACAAAATACTGTACACATTTATTTTATTATATAAGTAACTCAAATTGCCAAAAAATAAAATAGATTAGTTTTAAATTTATATTATTTTGATTTAAATTTAAAACCTAGTACAAATGTTTCAAAGGCGTTCCTACATACTTCGCAGCTTAAAGTGTTCGCCTTGTACCTTACGTGTTAACAGCTCTATATTCCACACATAGACTAATATACTTTTTTTAAACAGTTTTCGCTGGAGATGCACGGAAATCAACGATAGATTTAACGATACATTTGGCGAATAATTTAGTCACGCATATAGCTACATATATAGCCACACTATGGTTTAATTTTATGATGAAAAAAATCGGGGCTTTTGTCCGTATTTAAATTTACGAAAAAATAAATTGGGGGCTTTTTTCTGTTTAGAAATATTTGAAAAATATATTCCGGGGGCTTTTGTCTGTATCCCTTGAAACTGAAATCAAACTCAAACCGGTTTAAGTTCATATCGAGTACTCATGTAAAGGCTGCCTAATGATCTTAATGAAATTATTTATTTCGGCGCCTAATACATTAAAATACTCATACTTTTTTGTTGAGGAAATTCTCTCGACATTTTAGGGTAAGTAATTATTTACTAAACAACGCATGACCTACCTGCATATCTACCAACCCATTATTTTAGGGAGGTTCAGCCATCGATGCGGTTGAAGCAGCAGTTGTAAATATGGAGAATAACTCAGCATTTAATGCCGGACATGGGTCAGTGCTTACCGAATCTGGAACAATAGAAATGGACGCCATTATAGTCGATGGAACGAATTTAAAAACTGGTAAAACTTTGCACTTTAACAATTTCTTAACCTCTTAACCGTTAATAGGCTGTTTTAGATCTGAGACGCGAACGTCAATTTTCATCCGCGGGGAAACTCCGACAAAAGAATGTCGGACAAAAGTGACGAAAATTTTGTTAAACGAAAAGTTTTGCCCGATGAAAATTTTGTCCGACAGCAAATTTTTTCCTAACATAAATTTTTATAAATTTGTTGGAATCACTTTTTAATCTCATTGGCAGTTTCGAAAAAATCGGTCATTTTCTGTTATTTTTTTCACTTAATAATATCCTTAAACTACCTTCGTTCATATATTATAAAGGATTGTCTCAAATCTTATTTCGTTGGTGAGAAATTTATTTTTCAAAAAATGCGGTACTACACCCCCTTGATGCATTTTCCATTAAAGGTCAAACATACACAACCTCAAATCATCGATGCAATGTTTAAGAGGGTGGCGGAAGAGAACTTCACCTATAATTATCGTCCATTATGTTTTATTAGGCGGTGTTTGTTGCATAGAGAAGGTGTGCAACCCTGTAACAGTTGCTCGTCGAGTAATGGAAGACACTAGTCACTGTCTTATCACTGGAAGTGGCGCTCTTAAGTTTGCAAGACAGCAGCAATTAAAAATTGTAAACGAAGAGGAACTGATCACCCAAGATTCCGTAAACAAAACATTTAAACTAGGCAAAGGTATTATTGTTTGTATTATATAACCCGGATTTACTGATCATATTGTATTTTTTCTAATTTAGTGCGGCCAAAAAATAATTACTTTTGCCATGCCGCACTAATAATAAGCTGATGAGACAAATTACCGGCCTTTCATTGTCCCAAGTCCCGCACTAAAAATTATAGGAAATTTGATTATCACCGCACTAAATTAGATGATATTGATGAAGACGAACCTTTTATCTTATAACTTTAATTTTTATATTCTTATATAAAACAGAAGAAACTATAAGTCGTAATTAAACAATGTTTATTTTTTTCTTGCTTGGAAAAGTCAATCCATTTAGACCCCCTGCCGCACTAACTAAGAGGGAAATTGAAAGTTCCCAAAACTTTGTATGTTAGCATATTTTTGACCAAGGAATTCGAAAATCTACCCCATTTAAAGTAAAAATCTCTATATAAAAATTAATTAGATTACACGTTTTTTTTATATAAGCAACTAAGCCTTTGGCTTTAGTACTAGTGTTCCTTAGTAAAAATGCCTAACTTTAGTACTAATGTTGCTTACTTGTTGCTTAATAAGATAGACATTTTCAAGGTATACTGAATTTTAAAACCGATTTTTCAATCTTAAACTAATTAATTAGCAATAAATCACTGAAATAACTAGTGTTATAAGTTTAAAAGAATCAGAGACAATGCTATAAATATTTATTATTGATTGAAACATTTGTAGCTTAGCTTGGTCAAATTTAGTAGTAATGTTGCTTAATTTTTTTAGAGATTTTATTACTGTTGCTTATAAACTTGTTTCTTATATAAAAAAACGTGTACTACATATCTAACATATTCTCTGCTCATTAACCAATCAAATTCGAGATATCTTTGTAACCTAACGATAAGAACTAACGAATGATTTGATCTCGTTGTAAAATTTAATTAGTTATAAAAAAAGTAAACACTACTCATATTAATCAAATGCTGCCTATTTAGTATTGTTTTAAATCTAATTGTAGATATGGATTGTAGAATATATAGTCAGAGATAAGTTGCTAAAATAATTGAACGTTTACTGGGGTTTTAGGTGGGAACGAGGCTCTGCCAAAGATAAAGAATGATTATTCTCATCCCGCCTGCCAATATATTACACTAAAATATGTATTGCATATTACATTTCTCTTAATAATGAACAAGCTTTGGATGTTAGAGCAAAATATTTATGTATATCATTGTGTATATCATTGTGTCCACCATAATTTTTTGTGGTTTCGCCCCCTGTCTTAACATATGCTGTATCAAAATATTTATATTGGAAGTAAAATTAGTCAATTCATTTGAAACACGAGCATTACATAAAGTCTCGGCGCCAAGCGAGGTATAGACAGTTTTTGATCGTTTTTTTTAAAACATTTCACAATGTCAATGTATTTTGTCCAGGATAGTAGTTCGTTATGTAACTATCTTTAGTAGTGACCCAAGAATGCTTTAACCAAACTTGTGTTGATAAAATTCATACTTTTCAATCCAATCTTTCATCGATTTTTCGAAAAGTTTCTCAACACAACTTCCAACTGAATTGTCTAAAGCCACCATTACATCAGAATAATTGCATTCATGTGTCGTACCAAGCAAAAACATGTTTCTAATAGTCCAAGCCCCATAATATGGATAAGGTGGTATTTTATGGACTAGAAAACCAATATACACATCTGGTATTTTAAACGGCCTTTCCCAATCGAACAAAGGAATAATTTTATCAACTATATCCGACGTCATAATATATGCACCACCGGAACAATATGGCGAATAAGCTGGTCTCGCCCATTCTTCAAATGTAACTGCGTTCTTATGCTTACCTCTTTGTGGGATTTCGTCAAATATTACATTCCCCGTATATGTATTTAACTTCGGTAAACTATACATATAATAAAAAAGGCGTGGTATATTTATAAAAACATCGTCGTCAGTTTTAACAAGAAATTTGAATTCACAGTTTATACTCATCCATTGAAGAGCAGTCATCAATCTTCTTGTAATTCGATCATGACTCTGCATTTCATCGACTATAATTACATCACTCGTTTCATCTGATTCTGTAATCAAAATTTTTAAATCTACATCTTTAACTGGTAAACCGCCAAGCACAAAAATAAGTCGAAAATCTATCGAAAATAAGCTCGAGTTACCCCACGTTTTACGAATTAGATTACGGCGATCAAAGTTTAAACTGTCTGACATTACGAGGATGATTACTGATGACTCGCAACGTTTTACAGACTCATGTAGTATTTCCGTAGAATGGTGTTGATCGTGAAACAGATCCGCGTTTAATTCTCTCAAATATGATTGTTCCCCATGATCATTTAACGATTCTAGTATGCAAGCGATCGCAGTGATTACTACACAGTATATTATTAACTTTGCCTTTGTAACATATATTCGAAACATTTTCTTTAAGAATTTATAAAACACCTTTAGCAATGTGAACTATCGAGATAGAAATCTTTTTTTACTTATGTAAAATATCCTACCCAATATATCTATAATATACAAGTAAGCCCTCTTAAAAAGACAATGATATATCGTATCGTTATTATCAGACTTCCTTGTTGTGGATAATTCTAAACTAGAAATAATTAAGGCGGCTTTCCACACAATTTTACGCGGACAGGAACAGTACAGAATAGAGAAATATTACTGGGCATGCGCATTAGGTGAACAGAATAGATGTATTTTCTGTTATATTCCGTTGAAAGTAGGATCGACTTCAACTTTTTATGTCATTTTCAACCGGAAAACAGAAATCCTTTTAAAATAAACCAATCATATTATTTCATTTTGTGTAATTGTACATTGATTCATTTTAAATTTATATTTGTTGTTGACCTGAATTAAGTAAGATGATGCAGAGGATTAAATTATTCATTATCAAAATTATTCAAAGTTTATCTTTCACCTAGTTCACCTAGCAGCATCATTAAAAAATCAAAATCTCTTTTGAAAAAGAGTCGGAAGATATTACAGTATATGATAAAGACTTTTATAGAGCCTTATAGACTACATCTATATGAAGTTTAAACATTTTGAAAAATACTACCCTTATATTAACAGGGACATATATTAGGGATAAATCATGTTATTTCTGAAATTCATAGTTGGCACCCCCCTTGGAGGCATGGGGTTTGAAATTTGTGAAAATGCCGTTTTAGATGGGGTCAACAGTATGCGAGATTCTAGAAGGGGTTGGCCATTTAGAGGAGGTTAATATTCTCAGGGTAGTCTTGGTCCAATTGTTCCCGTGTGCACAGACTTGTTAAAAGCAATTTTATTTTAAATGTATTATTCAGGTAATTTAAAAGAGAATGTATAGGTCATAATTCAGTGCACTTTAAGAGGATCGATTTCATGGAATTATCGGCCGAAAGAGATAAAGGAAGCGCCACCATTAGCTACTTTTAAATCGAGTATTAGTAAACATATGAAGATCTATTGCAATTGTAAGATTTGCTCGTAGATAGTTTTATTTTACTTTATACTTTAATTTTACACTATTTTAATAAATATTTTTAACTTTTTGTTTTGTTGGATTCAATTAGATTTGTACGTTTTTGTACTAACGACTTCATATGTAGTTAATATGTATTTATACTCCAATGTTAAATAAATATTACTTACTTACTTACCAGGGTGACAATTTTTTTTTCGCCACGGTGCCCCAAATGGGGCACATTTACGGTGCCCCGATTTTTGCAGGAGAAAAATATATCTTTGATGAACAAAACGTTTTTTGAGATTTCGCCGAACAAGAATGCTTTTCAGCATAAAATTATGATTTAGAAAAACACCACTTCAAAGGAGCAAAAAAAAAAGACAAAATGTTTGATCGTCGATTACTCGAGAATCACTTATTGTTCTAAAGCTAAAAATGATCAGCGTCAAATTATGTACCAGAAAAACGTAACATTAGAATTTTTTGAAGAAAAAGTATTTTTCTGCTGCCAAATTTGGGGCACATGCGCAAAATTAAATTGTCACCCTGGTACATTATTTTTTAAATTACTTAAGTAATGCATTTAAAAAATAAAATTGCTTTTAACAAGTCTGTGCACACGGGAGCTAATATCGGGACAGTTGGATCCATCCATCTAGGGGGTAGTTAGTGAAATTTTTAAACTAAAAATAAAATTTTCAATGATACAGTAAAATATTTCAATACTTTGAAAAATTTGTGGGGGTTTGGAGGGGTGCTCTACGGTAGCCGGTAAGGGCCATCAGAAAATAAGTTTTAAAATCGAGAAAAAAAATATTCAAATCGAGAATAAAATATTCAAATCGAGAATAAAATATTCAAATCGAGAAAAAAATATTCAAATCAAGTAAAAAATATTTAGATCGAGAAAAAAATATTCAAATTGGCCAACAAATATTCAAATCGAAAAAAGAATTATCAAATCTAAATCGAGAAAAAGTATTTAAATCGACAATTCCCAAAATTTGTTACCGCGAATGTCTAAAAAATGTATTTAAATCGACAATTCCCAAAATTTGTGACCGTGAATGTCTAAAAAAAGTATTTAAATCGACAAAAATATTATAGAAATTATAGAAACAACTATTTCAATCCGAATTTAAATATTTGAACATAACACAAATTTGTATTGTTTAATTTGATGTTATGTACGTTATTTACCTATACTTAGCAAAAATGTAATTTTCAGACAATTACGGTCAAAGTATATTGAGACTTCAATATTTTTAGAAATACTTTTAAAATCGCTGCGACACAGGTATGACGTTTTTTTCATTTATCAGAGAAGTAAAATTAATACTTAGAATCTTATAAATAACTGGTTGTGTCGACCAACTTGGGTCGAAATAATAGGCAGAGGTCACAGAACTTCTGTATTTTTTTTTTTCGAGTTTGATCACTTTTTGACTGAAAATTAGATTTTTTCTCAATAACTACGTTAATTGACTTGTTTCGTTTAAAAATTGTGACCGCGAATGTCTAAAAAAATATTAATTGTTAAATTAGGTAAAAAGTGCTTTGAAACTTTTTTAGTATAAATTTACGAAATAATAGTTAATTTCTTACTAATTCCATGAAAATTGAACAAAAATCACAAAATTTTCGTCACTTTTCGTGTATTAATGTTTCCCGACAAGGTGGTCATAGCACAGGGGCCAACATTAGTAAAAATTGCCTAGAAATGAGTAAAAACTGCATAGAAAAGTCAAATTAACTATACCTAAAAATGACCAAATTTTCAAAACAAATATTAAAGTTGTTTTTGGTCATTTCAATGACGGGGAAAACGACAGTAAAGTCTATTTTTCAAAAAAATAATTATAAAGTTGTCTATTTTTAGAATTAAAATGTCTAGAATTTGTCTAAGATCTATAATTTACCTTGGCTATTGTCATCTTAAGGGATGGCCATTTATCAATATAACCATTTCCCCCTTGTTCAAATCAGAACTTTATAGTTGAAATTAGTCTTTGTTAACATTAGTTAATTATCTGTGTTTGAAATAATATTTTTCTCATTCTGAACTAATTTGTAAATGATATAAACCTGGAAAATTGAAAAATACCCATTTTTATACTTAAATCGCGTTTTTCTCAAGATATGTTTTTTTGAGACGCTGCAGTCAATAAAATTTGTGTGAGATTTTCCAATTTGTATGAAACTTTCAGGGTTTTATTATTTATATAAGACATAGGTACTGATTAAATTTTGAAAAAATTCGGTTATCAGTTTTCAAGTTACGGGCCTAAACGATCTCGAATTTTGGGTAAATTTTGACCAATCGGATTAAGCTGTAATTTTTTCAGTACCTGTAATTAGATATTATGAATATATGCAAAAAAAATGAAAGCAACATCTTTTTTTGTTCAAAAGTTATTGACTGCAGCGTAAAATGGCCTTTTCGGTCCCGACGGCCCGAAAACCCGCGTTCAGCATAATTTTTTTTTTTTTTTGATATTTTATATGTTAGCAATTATTGTGTTGAAATATAAAAGCTTTTGCATTAAGAATAAAGATTTTAGTTTTTCAGGTATAGGACCACCTTAATCTAACTATTTAGCTGGTACCTAGACACAAGCGTGCTGTTAATGGGTAAAAATAAAAATAAATCAGAGAAAGCTAAAAAAGCTAAAAAACCCAAATAAATTTTATTCTAAAGGTTTGCGCAAGCAAGCGTGCTGCATGTTGGCAAGCCAAATATAAAGAATCCATAAAAAACAACAAATAATATTTCTATCTTATATCATTGATTTGTTTAGGCATACGCACCCAATTCTTGCCAAATGTGCGACCGCTTCGAAATACGCGCTTCGCGCGTTTTCGAGCTTGCGCAAAAAAACACAATTTAAATTAAATTTAGGGTGAAAATTAGTTTTTTGTTTGTTTTATCAATGGAGTGCCTAGTAAATTCAACCCTTTTTCTCTCTAATTCCATTACTTTTTTTAATCAAATGTACCTAGATTATTTTTAAAGATGCTTCCGGAGAAAATTGAATTACATAAATCCAGGGTGTAATTATGCTCAAATTATGCCATTTTTCATATATTTTTTCAGTTATATTTTATATTATGGTATAAAATTACCAGGAATAACATTTCTTAGCAATAAAATACAAATTATATGAAGATTTAGTGATGTTTGACCTACTAGTAAATTTGTTCAATTTGTTAGAAATTAGTAAAAAATACTATTTTTTCTGATTTGGACCCCATTTTTTGACCCGTCCGATTTATGATTTATTTATTTTTGTTTTTAATTTTTGAAAGACAATTATGTTGGGATACTTTATCTTATTACAGAATCGAATTTAAAGCATTTTTATATGTTTGCGCAAGCTCGAAAACGCGCGAAGCGCGTATTTCGACGCGGTCGCACATTTGGTGGCAAGAGCTGGGTGCGTATGGATTTCGTTACCCAGGATATTATTTCTCAGTAGTCCTTTTTGCAAAGTTAGATTTATATTTAGCATAATTAGTGTCACGTGACGTGTCTTAACCAATCAGCAACATTACACAAGTGTCTTTCAGGTAAGTATATATTGTCTCCACAACCCCAACTTACTTGAAAGTTTTTATGGATTCTTATACTTGCGCAAACCTTTAGAATAAAATTTATTTATGTGTGTTTAACTAAAGCAAGTACATTCACATTTTGGGAATTCATCACTTTTCCACCTGAAACAGCTGTGCATTCAAGTAAATTCTCGCACGAAAAGTAGAGACTATTCAATAGTCCATAAGGAAGCCTAATTGTGGATAAAATCCTTTGCCAATACCTCCCTCCACCTAGAATAAGTTAAAAAAGTCATTTGAACCGAAAAAAGCCGTTGTTAAGAAGTTTTTTCTTGCGAAATATTTCCAATGCGGGTATTCACGAAAGTTTATTCCCTCCAAAAAAATCTTTTCTGACTCATTCTTATTGTTATGACCATTAATTGTATTTAATTTTCATTATTTAACGAGAAGTTAGTCTATTTAAATAGCCGTAGTTCAATCATACTTGTTTATTCTGAACTAAGTCCAGCCACGGAAACGGAATTCCGCGGGTGGATAAAAAATGTTAAGCGACTGGCTTGACAGTCTAACGAGAAGTATAAGTTATCAATCACGAAAATCCCGAAAAGTGTCATCAGTGAAAGTTTATTGCCACGAATTATCTTAAACGAAAAATCGAAAATAATGGATTGATTCGATTAATCAAAGCTTAGAAAAATTCCTTCAAATTGTGATACGACTGCGCTCGACTTTTAAATTATTCGATTGAAATCCTTTCGACTAGGTTTG